>JAJOOS010081844.1:0-11341 GCA_029582725.1 Solanum chiquidenum | reverse complement strand
GTTGTAATTATTAAAAAAATAAAATAAAGTGTTGTAATTAGTGCTAACATTTTTTTGAAATTAAAATATAGTGCTAACGTCTTTTTAAAAAATTAAAACGTAGTGCTAATATTTGTGTTACTGCTAATTTAATTTTAAATTTAAAATATATAGCTAATTCCAATTATTTTGTAATATAATATCAACAATTTCTGTTAAAAAGTTTTTATAAAAAATTACTCTCTTTCTTTATTAGTAGCATTTATTGCATTTATTTAAAACAACTTCTCCTTCCAAATGTAACAGCAAGTAAAATTACTCCCTTTCCTTATTAATATAACACGTAATTTCTTCAATTAAATAATTGTTAAATAGTATTGAAATTATTCATTAACTGCAATAAATGCTAATAATAAAGAAAGAGAGTAATTTTTTATAAAAACTTTTTAACAGAATTGAAGAAAAAAATTCAAAATTCTGAGAAAATAGAGAAATAATAATACTTGCCAATGAGCTATGCCACATCAACGGACTTATTATCCAGCTTTATATATATATATATATTTAATATTCACTGAATATTTCATCACTATTTTGGTGTTCACGTGAAAAATTATGTAATACGACACAAACAACTACTATATAGGGTGTTTTTGTAAAAGATAAAAGTTTGGGATAAAATTTTAATTTTCAAAAGATCCCAAATAATGAGATTTGGCCCAAATACTAGAAAAAACTAGAATTTGGGAATTTGGGATATTTGCCAAAAATATTTGCCAAATAATGGCAAATTGTATGGACAAACACTATTTGCCAAATTTTTCCCAAATATTATTTGGGAAATCTATGGCCAAACGGGCCCTAAAAGTTATTTCTTACTGACTTTATGTAAAAACAATATTAAACTAATTTTTTTTTTAAACAAAATGAAAAGGTCTTAGTTTCAAGACCTTCAATTTTTCCCAAACAGTAACATCCATTAATAAGTTGAGTTGATAGTAATTAGTGGTAAAGAAGAAATAATATAAAAGAAAAAAAGAAGAACTTGGCCGAACAAATAATTCTGGCATTTGGTGTCATTCCACTTCTTCCTACTCACTTTATTGACTGCAAATATAATTGTTCAATAAGGACAATATCACAACATATGTTGATGTTCGTGCACCATGAAATTTGGGGGCAAAGTTTTTCTTTTGATTATTATAGATGAGGCAAATATACTTTTGCCTTATTTTTCATCTGCTTGTTGGTTAGAGATACATTTACAGTCTCTAAAACCTTGCTCAGTTTAATTTTTGTGTTTCTTTGTTCATATTTTTTTTGTTTTAATTATATCTTATGATTAATGATTTTTTAAATTCGGTGAAGGTTCTATATCATCACTTTGAATCATCTCATAGCCATAATCAACACATGTTATTTTATTGTACATAATGATAACGCAAGTGTTTTTTTATAAGACAATTTTATTTATATAATTTAACTATTTTAGTTAATTTTACAGCTGAAAAAACTTCATAATTTTGAATTATCAAAAGGAAAGATGTACATGTAAGTATGATTTATATACATCAATTTTAACAATTATTATCTTCATCACAAATAATTACAATTTATATGTAGGTGAACACCATATAGTTGACAATGATCTAATACATATCATATGAGGAGGAAATACATTGATGGAATTTATGTACAAATTCTAAAGAATACTACTTTCATTCGACAAAAACTTCTTAATATATATGCAACTATAAACGGAGGAGACTACAATTTTGTAAAAATCTGACAAAAATTGTAAATTATGTGTTGATATATATAAAAAGAAATTATTGTCAAGTGAGTATATGTTTTATATATAATAATAATAATAATAATAATAATAATAATAATAATCGCATAATTGAAGTTCTTTCGAAAATGTTTTTAAGATTCATTTGATAATAATTTTTTAGTATAATTATCTTTTGCACTGACGATAAATATCAATCGAATAAACTCACAATTTACCATTTTGAATTTGCATTTTCCATTCAATTTTTATAATTTTTGTAAAATGACTTTTTGAATTAGTATGTTAAAATTTTGTATGCGATAAGTTCGATTATTCATTATATTTGTTTTGTAAGAATCTCTTATTTCTTTACAATGAATTAAACTTTTTTATGTTGCACAATATCATTCTGAGTTTATAATTTTTTTTGGATTATTTGAAAGATGTGATGTATACAGTTTGTTGGGATAAACGTGCAACACACGTTCCTAAGACTAGTCATTATTAAAAGTGGGAACAAAAATATTTGAAAGTTCAAATACCAAAAGATATACTTATTATTTAGTATTTACTTGATTAAATCTTTCATAATATTTTTTATTAAATATAGGGGTTAGTTATATCCATAACTCTCAACCCTTTTGATAAACGCTCAACTACACCTCATCCAATACTAGATGTAGGCGATCGTAATCTAGTATATAACCCAACGAAAGTTTCGGGTTGAACTCACAGGGACCGGTACCGTATTGAATTCATTTAGGAAGTAAACGTTATGGTTTAGTTGGTTATAGAAGTAGACATTGTCAAAATCAAACAAACTAAGTTAAGGATTTGACAATGAATGTCAGATTGGGGATTCAAAGATGTCAATTAACAACTACGATAATCACGAAAATAGGGGAGATAATCAAATAAATTCAAGTTCTTGGGGATATGATCGATTATAGGCCAATTTCGTTATATGGGTAATTGTATATTACCAATAATTTGCTAAATCTCAGTGGGTAGGCTAGGTTTTTAATGTGATAGCTTTCTCTCGAACAACTATTACGATTTAGGCGAGTTCTCTCGAACCTCGACAATCTTAACACTATAAACAGTCCAAAACCTTCATTTATTTACTCTCTCGATCTAGATAGGTAGGAATGAGCTAAGATTCACTCTCTCGAGCTGAACCCACAACAACCCATACACTACAATCATTAATCAATAGCTTTGGTTTCAAAACCTCTCTCTCGAGCAGGCTCAAAACACTAAATTAGAATTGCATTTGCAACTACAATTCATAAATTAACACTCAACTAACAATTAAACTCACTTTTAAACATCATTTAGATTAGTAAACAACAATACCCCTAAGCTAATTAAGTAAATAATCACATGATCACATCCCAAGATTTGGGGTTTTAGCTACTCATCATAAAAGGGAAGAAATAAATACCAATTATGTTCTCCATAATCTGGGTATTGAAATCCAAGACTTTACAATGACCGGAATCGAAAACCCACTAAGAAATCTACTTGAAAACTCCTTCAACAAGGTTCTACAATGGAGAAAAGTACTTAGGAGATTATTGGAACTCGAAATTGTTCAAACTCCCTTTTTCTGCTTTTTAAAATTCAATTTATAGTTTTCCAAATTTTGGCTGCCAGGTCCATTAGGCGAGATAAGTCGAGCATCACCGACCCAGTCGGCGATGCGTCAATCGCTCCCACCCATCGTCGGTTGTCTGTGGCTCTTTGTCCTCAGAGGTTCTGTTACTTTAGGTGATCCCAGTTGGTCACCGATCCACTCAGGGGTTCGCCTAGTGTCCAAATCCATCGCCAAGTTGGCTTCTCGCAGGGCAGGCAGTCTAGAACTTTAGGCCAACTGAAGTCCCACTTAGCGACTCGCCTAATATTTTATAAATTACATTTAAAAATTATTTATTTATATAGCTTAATTTTATTTAAACATAATAATAAAACAAATTACATAGTTGGAGTCAGTTTAGCAACAAACATAAGTAAGGATTCATAATTTAGTCGGAGCTCCAATGTGGGCTCCGGACACCAGGTGGGAAACAAAAAAAAGTTTAATTATTTATGAGTAAATGAGGCAATTATGGGATAAGAATCTGAATTTGTAATATTTTAATATCTTCTCACTTTTAAATAAAATTAAGCTATATAAATAAATAATGTTTAAATGTAATTTATAAAATATTGGGATAACGACAACTCAAAACACATTAGACCTAGTAATTGTCAATAATTATAGAAATCATACGTATAGCTCATACATGTCAAACCAAAGAGAGTCGGACATTAATAGTATTGATCCTACAAGTCTCATCTCTTATATTACGTCGATTTGATAATTTTTGAATCATTATTTATATTTGTTATTAAAATGACCTCCAATTAAGTATTTTTTTAAAAAATTATTATGTTTAAATAAAATTAAACTATATATTTAATTAATTTTAAATGTAATTTATAAAATATTGGGATAACGACAACTCAAAATACATTAGACCTGGTAAATATCAATAGTTATAGAAATCATGCATATAGTTCACATGCGTCGAATAAAAAAGAGTCAGATTAAGTAGTATATTTACAAATTACATTTAAAAATTATTTATTTATATAGCTTAATTTTATTTAAACATAATAATAAAACAAATTACATAGTTGGAGTCAGTTTAGCAACAAACGTAAGTAAGGAATCATAATTTATTAAATCAACATAATTTAGGAGATAAAACTTATATGATTAATACTATATGACTCTCTTTCATTCGACACATACGAACTATATGCATGATTTCTATAACTTTCGACATGTACCAAGTCTAATGTGTTTTGAGTTGTTGTTATTTCAATATTTTATAAATTACATTTAAAAATAATTAAATTTTATAGTTTAATTTTATTCAAACATAATAATTAAAAAAAAATACTTAATTGGAGGTCATTTTAGTAACAAATATATGTAATGATTATCAACTTATCAAATCGACGTAATATAGGAGAAAATACTTGTATGATTAATACTATTAATGTCTGACTATCTTTGGTTCAACACATATGAACTTTATGCATTGTTTCTATAATTATCTACATTTATCAGGTCTGATGTTTTTTGAGTTATTGTTATCACAATATTTTACAAATTACATTTAAAAAATTATTTAAATATATAGTTTAATTTTATTTAAACATAATAATTAAACAAATTACTTAATTAGAGGTCATTTTAGTAACAAATATAAGTATTGATTCACAATTTATCAAATCGCCGTGATATAGAGGATAAGACTTGTACAATAAATATTATTAATGTCCGACTCTCTTCGGTTCGACATATATGAACTATACACATGATTTCTATGACTATCAACATTTACCAGGTCTAATGTGTTTTGAGTTGTCGTTATCCCACTATTTTATAAATTACATCTAAAAATTATTTAATGATATAATTTAATATTATTTGAACATAATAATTAAAAAAATTAGTTAATTGGAGGTCATTTTAGTAACAAATATAAGTAATGATTAACAATTTATCAAATCGATGTACTATAGGAGATAAAAAGTGATCGGACGCCTTTGTTCTTCACGCAAGTGTTCTCAATTTATACTATGAAATCAAGTAATAATATCAGGAATAAGGGAATTTTGTTATTGTTTTAAGCAGTGATACGGAGGTTGTTGCATCTGCATCAAAGAGCAATTAGCACCTTTTTCATTAAGTTCCTTTGTTTGTGCTTTGATCCTCTTTTCTATTTTATGATTTGGTTCCTGTCTATCTTATGTTTACTTTCTTATCTATCTAATTAATGAAATTAAAGTATTATGTTATACACTGTTACATTCTATTTTTTCCATTTCTTTTTTAAATATTTGCAAGACGATTAGCTATATTAAGAAGGATCATTTGAATTTTCAGTAATGAATAGTTTAAATTCATAATATGTACGGATTTATTCCTATTTAAGCTAAAATTCTGTTATTTTTAATTCACCTAGAAGCCCTATGTGTAGGATATGTAAGTCCAAGGAAATGGTCTCTGTTGTTTTCTCAACTTCTGTAATTTGTCAGTGAAACTATAAAACTGGCAGTTTCATCCAAGTGCAAATAACGTCGAACAAAAGGTCGCCTTTATTCTTGGCAAAAAAGCCGTTCTTTGGTTTTGGAATCTAATGAATAAAATCCAAGTAGAGAAACAACAGCTTTGTGATGCTAACAGAAGACTACCACCTGGAAGCGGTACATTATAAGATTCAAATACGTTCACTAATGCATCTTGTCTTCTGATGTGCTTCTTCTAATTAAGTTTCTAATCAAATTTGCCTTTTGTGTCTTGTTATATTATGGAAGTACAATGTTTATGAATAGAAAGTATCAAGTATTGGTTAGAAGTTCTAACTCCTAACTGAATATAACAGAGAGTTTAGTCGATCTTATTCGTTCTTATCTATAGATACTGCAAGAGAGAACCTCCCACAAGGAAAGGTACGAATATGGAAACTTTTCTGCCATTTGAAACGGAAAAATACAACCAAGCATCTCAAACACTGCTTCCTGGATCAAGCCAAAACCTTATGTTACTTTGGCACATATTTCTTTGCGTTCTTGACAGAATCATAGATCAAGCCAAAACCAGTAGATTTGCCTCCTCCAAAATGGGCCCTGAACTTAAAGAAAGGATAAAACTTTTTAACTACTGTTATAATCCTAACATATTGAAGCCACCATAAATACATATCCTAAGCCTGTGCTTCCAATTACAAGTGAATCAAATTTGAGATTTTTGTCTACTTTAGAGGTAGAAAGAATGTTTTCGATAGATCCTTGAAAGTAAATGAACACAACGTGATCAAATTAAATAGGTTAAAAGCAATGAGAACTCAAAATAACAAGTTGAGAGAACCATCTTTAATAACTGGAAAACAAGATTAACCTTACGATGAATCAAATATATCACAATAGCTTTAATACAATCTCTACGTTATCTTAGAACATGCATCTAAAAATAAGAAAACTCGTCGATTTAAACACGAGTTGTCAAACACTTATTGCTGTCCATTTATGTACCTCCAGCCATACTTCTTTAGTCAATCTACAATGCTCAAACAAGTGAGAATTAGTCTCCATCACTTGTTCATCACACAGGCAACAATCAGTCTCATCATCTTGAATGTGGAGCCTGTATTTCCTCCCTTCTGTTAGTAGTCTACCATGTACAACCAGCCATACCAAAAATCTATGCCTAGGCAAGGTTATAGAGGTCCATATTAATTTCGCATTCTTCAGTTATGGTCTCTGACCTATGATTGCCAAGTAGCTACTTGTAATACAATACTTCCCATCTTTTGTGAGTTGATACCAGTCTTGAATGTACCATTGATGCATTTGTGCCTTGAGAGCTGTTAGTTTCCTCCAATACCAACTGCTGTCCACTGGGGCTGTGTGTTGCCAAATAGAGATATCCTCTTTTATATATATGTCATGTACCCACTTAACCCATAATGATTCCTTGTTGACTGTTAATTGCCAAATAAGTTCCCCACAGAGGCAACATTCCAATTACTACTACCTTTAATGCTTAATCCTCCTTGACTCTTTGGAAAGCATATTTGTTCCCATGATACTAATGCAACCTCTCTTTTATCCTCAGACCCTCCCCATAAATAGGTTCTACAAATTTTGTCTACTTCTTTCAATACACACTAAGAAAGGATAAAAATGCCCCCCCAAAAACTCCGTATAACAAGACTGTATTTATCACTTGTAGCCTACCTGCATATGACAGATGCTTAAAATAAGTCACAGTGATCCTTTGAGTGATTTTAGCAATGAGTGCATGACAATCCATCAACTTGCATTTCTTAGGAGAGAGAGGTAGACCCAAATATTTAATAGGAAATTCCCCAATAGTGAACCCAGTCCTTATTAACAGTTGGTCTCTAATGCCAGCATGTACTTTAGCTAGAAACAAACTTGACTTCTCCATATTTGCTTCCAACCCAGACACCTGGGTAAAATGCGCCAATGCCTCCAGAGCTCTATTCAAAGACTCCATATTACATTTGCAAAAAATCATTAAATCATCCGCAAATATAAGATGAGTAAGCTTCAATTTCTACACATAGGGTGGAATTTAAAGTCTGATAAATTCCCCATACTATTCAGTATTCTAGATAAATATTCCATCACTAGCACAAATAGCAATGGTGACATGGGATCCCCTTGCCTAAGCCCCCTCTTACCAACAAAGAAACCATGGTTTCCACCATTCACTTTAACTGAAAATTTTGGAGTTGTCACACATAGCATTATCCATTTGACGAACTAACTAGGAAACCCAAAACCAATCAGCATCTCCTCTAGGAACTCCCAACTAACCATGTCATAAGCTTTCCTCAAATCTATTTTCATAAGGCATATTGGAGAAGCATTCTTCCTATTGTAGTGTCTCAATAACACATGGCAAAGAAGCACATTATGCATCATAGATCTGCCTTCGACAAATGTGGATTAATTTTCTGCTACTATATGACTAATTGCTTTCCTTAGTCTGCTACAAATAATTTTAGATATGATCTTATAGATGACATTACATCAGGAAGTAGGTCGAAACTAGCTGGGAAACTCAAGACTTTCTACCTTTGGAATAAGAGCAATACTAGTGGAATTAACTTGCCTTAGAATCTCGCTGGTTTAAAAGAATTCTAACACTGCTCTAGTTACATATTGCCCTACTATGCCTCATGAAGTAGAAACCTCTTCCAAAACCATCCAGACCCGAGCTCCTATTTCTGTTAATCTTGAACACTATCTCCTTAACGTCATGTGGACCAAAAGGTTGGATCAGCTCCTTTCTATGCACCTCAGTAAGCATTGGCCCCTATTTTATTATTAATCCACTAACATGCCCCCTGTTTTCTGTTTTACTACCAAGACGGACGTCATAAAACTGAACAAACATATTAGCAATTGTGGTTGGATCATTTTGTAAAATCCAGAACTATCCTTTAGTTGAGTAATAACATGCCCAACTTCTTGTGCTTTATGATTGAGAAGAAATACCTTGTGTTATCATCACCCAATCTAATCCATGTAGCTTTACTACGCTGTTGCAAGAAAACTTCAGTCAAATAGGAAGACTTCCTAAACTTGTGATAAGCATGGTATTATAATTGTTGATGTGCCTCATCTGTGGGACATGAGTGTAATGCTTCATGTGCTTTCCGTAATGTTTCCCTGTCTGTATTGGCTTCAACAACAATATTTTGGAAATCTTCTGAGTGTAACACCTTTAGCCTCTGCTTGGAAAGTTTAAGTCTCCTCACCACCTTATACATCATGCAACCCTCTTTATGTACACCCCATCCTTCCTTCACAATTGTTAGATACCGAGGATGTTGTGCCCACACATTACAAAATTGGAAGGATCTTTTCACCGTAAGACTGTCTGTCTGGTAGAGTGATTTTTGTGGGGCAATGATCACTTATTCCCTCAGGAAGGAAAGTGGCCTTACAAGAAGGCATAATGTTTAACAAGTCTTCATTAATAAAAATCCAATCAATTTTTGAGAAGATTCTATGGTTTGCACGCTTATCACTCCATGTATATCGAGGCCCTTGCACTGGAAATTATAGAAACCCATTTTCTACAACACAATTATGGAAATCTACCACCTCCGACGACGCTACACCATTCCCACCTATCCTGTCATCCGCCTTCAAAACAGAATTAAAATCACCTAGCACCATCCACGATTTCCAACACCTTTTACTTTGCTGCACCAAATTTTCCCACAACTCCTTCCTTTCCTCCTTAGTGTTAAAACCATAAACATAGGAGATTTCAAAGGAGATTTGCAGGGGTATACACATAACTTCACAAGTAATCAATTGAGCAATTTTCACTAGAGTGTTAACTCTATAATAATTAGGCCTGTATGTGATCCAAATTCTTCCGTTGTAGTGGTTATCAAGATTGGTGTCAAATTTTCAGCCAACAAACATCCTTATATCTAATTCATCCATCTTGTCCCTCTTAATTTTTGTTTCCAACAAACCTATCAAATTCACCTTCTCATTATTGCAATGGATTTAGACTTCCCTTTGCTTATTGGGGCCATTATGCCCCCTCACATTCTAACTTAGAATGTTAACCATCCCCTGAAGCATCAATAGCCAGTCCACCCAAATTTCCTCTAATCTTTAAATTTTCCTCCTTTTAGAAGCTGGAAAGAATTAACATTAGCTTGCTGATACTATCATAGAGATGTCAATTGTGGTGTTCTCCAAATTTTCGTTGGAACCTGACACCCTTCACTACTAATGCCTCCTTTTTTCACTTTGTTTTCCCTTTGCATTCCCTACATCATTGTGGTGTCTTGGTGTTTCCTCTTCATTGTTTTGATGCCTCATGTTAGTTTCTAAAGTCTGTTTCAGCACCCCTTCCACTCGTTGCTTCACTTGCCCATCTCTAGGAACCTTCTTCTTCAATCTGCAGACTTCTTCACTATGCCCATACTTCTTACAATATTTACACAGTGTGGGCTTCCTGTCATATTGCACTGTTTGTTCGATAAGCTGTCCTATTTCATTTTTGAAGTGCACTACTTCTGGTAATTGTGCCCCCAACTCAACCTCCACCAGTATCCGTGCAAAATTCAACCCACTTCTCTCTTAAGTGTTATGATCTATCATGAGAAGCCTACCTATTAGACTGCCTATTTTACTCAGTCCTATCATACTCCAATATTTGAAGTCCAACCTTGGAAATTTGTTCCAGATTGGCACTGTTGATAACTTCTCCCTAGTGAATTCAAGCTCTGGCGTCCACTCATTGAAAATAAATGGCTTATTATCAAAGTGGTAGATACCTCCATGTAGTACTTCCTGTTTCCTAGCCTCAGTGTTGAACCTCACTACTATCACCCCATTCTGAAGCATGGCCACTTTGTCTATACCTTGTATACCCCATATTCTGTGGATGTATCCTTGTATCACCTAAAATGGGGGGGGGGGAGCTCTTAGAACATAGCATACCACAGCCTTACTCCAAAACTCGATCTCTGTTTTAATATCCTCTTTCTCAATCTCCACCATTTGTTGTTCCCCTAGTTTCAATGGAGCCACATATTCCAACTTATATCCTGCATTAGACCACTTTGCAATGTCAAAGTCATCCCAAATTGACCTCTTCTGTGTTTTAGAATTAACCTCCTCTTCAACCTCACTGCCCATGATTCCTTGGTACTACTGGTTATACCCAATTGGCTAGCACTTGGTGGAGTTTGTAGCTCCTTCCAAATGATTTGTGCCTCAAATTGCTGCTTCTGTATTGCTTCCTTTACGCCTACTACTATTCCATTAACTATGGATGGAATAGAATCAGTAGTTTACCCAATTTCTATTTCAGTAGTGAATTCCTCATGTTCGTGACTAGATCGACCCTCTTATTCTTCAAATTGACAGTGCCTTGTGTTCCCCCAACTTTAACACTAAATCCTTTTGATTGTTGCCCTAATTCTACATTTGTAGCTTCCATTAGAGACAATTTCCTCCCTTTCTGCGCGT
>JAJOOS010081843.1:0-23727 GCA_029582725.1 Solanum chiquidenum | reverse complement strand
TGGTTTCTACTAGAATAGTTTGATCAGATGTATCATATAATTTACATCTGGGATTCAGAGTAGCAAGTAGTTTATAATATATGCGATACGAAAGACATTAATTCAGATCCAGGTGCATAATTATAACCATGCGTTTTAATATTCAAAGTTAAAGCATCCAAAATATTTGAATCAGTCAAAGATAACTGTAAATTAGGCTGGGTATTAAAATAAACTGGTCCATAAGCTACTGTAGATTCAATCGAACCCATTAATGATTGCCTGAAATTAAAATTTCTCGCATCTCTAAGAGCTGCTAGAAAAGTTTCGGGTAACCCTTTCAGAGTTAAAGGCTTAAAGGCAAATTTTTAATATAATTTAAAATATCAAGAAAAATAAATTTAAAAATCATTCCAAAAATTCACCACAAAAATAAATAAAATTCTTCATATTTTTAATCGTACAAAAATGTTGTTATTACATTTATTTCTGATTTTGTAAAATAAAACGTAAATTAATATATAATAATAATAATATAAACATAAAATAATAATAAAATATTATATAAAAAATAATTCTTGAATGAAACTAACCAAACTTATGAAATATGTTAGTAATTAATTAATAAAGGATATAGTAGTAATAAATATGTATATATGGGAGAAATATTTTAGTCTTCAGGAAAATAATTTTCTGCTTCTGCTTCTGCTTCTTGCTTTCATTTAAAAATAGTTTTAAGAATTTGCCAAACACTAATTGTTTTTAAATAAAAATGTTTTTTTCACCAAAACACACTTTTGGGCTCTCATCAGCAATGTCAAAAAGAAAAAGAAAAGTTTGGGCTGGTGTTGCCACTAGTTCCTTACCTAGTGTTTGACCATTTATTTTGAATTAGATTTTAAAAATGTATTTGCAAATATCTACTTGACTATAAATTTGGATTAGCTTTTAAATATCTGTATTAAAAATATTTTCAATTCTAAACAAGGATCAAACATTTTAGAGTTTTGCTTACCAAACCTTGAAAGCTTTTCCAATTAAAATAATATCCAAATACAAATTGAAGTTCCAAAAATCACAATTTTTTTCAAGTTTAACTTTCCACTTGACAATGTGGTCAAAGGAGAGGTTATATTCTTGGAGTGTAGCATGGTTGATTCCATTAGTATTAGTACAGTAATAGAAGCTTTCCGTGTATAAAAAAGGAAGAAGAGTAGATAGGAATCTTGTGGGGTCACCGGAAAACGAACTGTTATTCAAAGTTTGTTTATCTTTCACTGTCGTTTTCCTTGATTATCGTTTCAATTTTTGTTGGGCACCGCTCCCTTATTTGATTGATCCCAATTATTAACGAAGCTTGCTGGCTGGCTTTGCTGACTATTTGGGTTTGTCTGCTTTTACCCTTTTTACTTAACACCAGAAAATCATGACACCTCGCTTTCTGTTTCTGGGTCACACTTTGCACATTTTTTTCTTACTCTGAAGAAACCTTTCAGTTAACATCCGTCCAATTCTTGATTTTGGATTTGGGAATCTTTTATTTGCAACATAAACTGAATGGGTTTCTGAGGAATAATCAAACAATTGAAGATATCTGAGATGAAGAGTGGGAGCTTGGATGTGGGTAAGAGAGTTGTGGTTGTTGCTGTGAAAGCTTCGAGAGAGATTTCAAGAAGTGCTTTTATTTGGGCATTAACTCATGTGGTTCAACCTGGGGATTCTGTTAAGTTGCTGGTTGTCATTCCTCCTCATACCTCAAGTAAACTTTTTTTTTTTCTGCCCTAATATACTACTACTTGTATTGGAGAAGGTATTTCTCCTTTTATGTTTCATTTTAGTTGCTATTGATTGTGCAATTTAGAGGATTACCCTGTTTTTGTTTCCTTCATTTCTGCTCATTTTTTCGAAAACAGAGTGGTAAGGTCAGGTCTGCGTATACTCTCTACCCTCCCCAGACCCCAGTTAGTGGGATTTCTTTGGGTATGTTGTTGTATTTTTGCTCCTTTTGTTGATAATGAATATGGTAGCTTCTTCCAGAATTTCTAGAGCTATTACCAGTTCAAGCCTTGATTCATGTCATTGGGCTGTTTAACTTGATCTTTGAAAGAATTAGGATAGTTACTATGCATGTGATTCTAGTTTTTTTACTCTTGTCATCACTACTTTCATTTGCTACAGAGAAATCTGTTAAAAGTAGCTTAGGACTGGTTATCTACACTTTCAGGTATAAGCCTTTGGGGTTTACGTAGATTTAACAGAGATTGCACGGCTAGCAACTGGAGATCACTGTCCGGAACGACTTTAGATCAAAAGGATTTCATTTCAGAATCGTGTACTCAAATGTTGCTTCAACTTCATGATATTTATGATCCAAATAAAGTAAGTGATCTATCTAATTCTGAAATTTTAGTTCCCTCATATAGGATTACCACATCATTCAGTACTATTTCACAGATGAAGGTGAAGGTCAAAGTCATTTCTGGATCACAGTCTGGAGTAGTGGCTGCTGAAGCTAGGAGAGTTCAGACTCGATGGGTGGTATTGGATAAGTAATACGGTGTACATCTTATTTCATGTTTTCATATAAAAACTTTGTTTCTTGCATCTGATTAAAATGTAGGCATTCTCTTGTTGCTAAATGCATATTTCCTTGATGACTCATGTCCAGGAGAATGAAAAAAGAGGCTAGAATCTGTATGGAGCAACTGGAATGCAATATTGTTCAGTTGAAAAACTCTCAACCAAAAGTGCTTCGTTTGAATTTCCTTGGATTCCCCAACACTGAAACTGAAGTCTCCCGTACGTCACAAGCATCTTCGAAACATTTAGGTGAAAAGTCTGATGATCACTGGAATGAGATTCGGGTGCCGAACGTGACTCCAGCAAGTAGTCCAGAGCATTCATCATTCACCACAACTGATGCTGGGACATCCTCAATTTCCAGTCTAGACATAGGGACTTCTCCTCTTTTCTTCTCTGAGGTCAATTGGGATACGAAGAAGACCTTTTCACATAAATGCAATCATTATTCAGATGAATCCGATTCAGATACAGATAGTGAAAAACTGAGTTCACCTACAACAAGCATATGTTCGCAGCAATGGATGCAAGACATTCTCGTTGCAGCAAAGGATTTCTCACATTACTTAAAGAGAGATTCACCAAGATCCAAAGGCACACTGCTAAAGTTAAAGCATGATGTTTTCCCAGAGAAATCATTTGGACTTGATCGAGAACCTATAGTTTATTTAAAGAAAGAAGGGCATGATGTGGAAATAAACAGCAATATGAGAAAAATGATGTTATTAAACAAAAATTCTCCCGCTGATCCTCCTCCACTTTGTTCAATATGTCAACACAAGGCACCTTTATTTGGAAAACCACCTCGGTGGTTCACTTATTCTGAGCTCGAACACGCTACCAGTCGATTTTCACAAGCTAACTTTTTGGCTGAGGGTGGGTATGGTTCTGTACATCGTGGACACTTACCAGATGGCCAAGTCATAGCAGTCAAGCAATACAAATCAGCTAGTTCGCAGGGAGACCTTGAATTTTGCTCTGAAGTGGAAGTCCTGAGCTGTGCTCAACATCGAAATGTTGTGATGCTGATAGGCTTCTGTGTGGAAGATGGAAGAAGGTTACTAGTTTATGAATACATCTGCAATGGCTCTTTAGATTCTCACCTTTATGGTACCAACTTCTCTAGTCATATGTTTTTATATCTCAATACTCATTAAACCCCATGTCCAGTTCTTGATCTATATGACATTGAAATGATTTAAGTGAGTGGAAATTGAAGCTGTTATTTTCTTCTTTTTTTCTAATTTGATAATTTGAGTGTGAGGTTCCACTTCTAGTCATAACTCCTCCCTTACATAGATCTGTCAAAAGTGTTTTTTCACCTTACAAACTCACTTTATATGGACGATTATTATGAGAACCTCTTTTGCTCATGTGTAGAGCATGTAGTGAACACCGATGTTTCTTGAAAGCTTAGGAACCTGTCAAAAACTGTGCAACCCATAATTATATGTTCATAACCAAGTTGTCAATCCACAGGACGTAATGGACATCCATTAAATTGGTCAGCACGTCAAAAGATTGCTGTGGGAGCTGCTCGAGGACTGAGATACCTGCATGAGGAGTGCAGAGTAGGTTGTATTGTTCATCGTGACATGCGGCCAAATAATATCCTCCTAACTCATGATTTTGAGCCATTGGTGCGTATTGCTCTTTTACACTTTAGTTTCTCTATTTGCATTATTGCTCGTCATGTTTTGGCCTTCTTTATATGCTTTAAAATAACACAAGCTTTAGTTGATCTTTGTAAATCTTTGTTCTACAGAAATATCTTGCCTTAATTGTCTTTAAAATGTAGTAGATTATTTGTTCTATAAAACTGGTCACAAAACGAACTTGTTGCTTGGTTCTAATATTCTTTTCTTTCATCTACTATTTTAAACCCCCCTCTTCACTTTTTCTTTGTGATATAGGTTGGAGACTTTGGGCTGGCGAGGTGGCAACCCGAAGGAGACTTAGGAGTTGATACCAGAGTAATTGGAACATTTGGGTAAATAACTATATATGAAACCTTACACAGTTGTCCCGGCACACTATCTTTCGGCCTATTAATTGGTGCAATTTTTTCATGTTCAGGTACTTGGCACCGGAATATGCTCAAAGTGGTCAAATAACTGAAAAAGCTGATGCATACTCATTTGGTATAGTACTATTGGAACTTGTCACTGGAAGAAAAGCTATAGACATTAACCGCCCAAAGGGCCAGCAGTCCCTCAGTGAATGGGTATGAGTTCTTTAAGTTTTCCTTGTGTTTTATTGGCACATCAATGTCTGTGTATGCCCATGCTTTAATGGTTTAGAGTAGTAATAGTTTATCCTTATATTCCAAATGGAGCAGGCACGTCCTCTGCTTCGAAAGAGTGCCATCTCTGAACTCATCGACCCATGTCTAGTGAACTGCTGCTTGGAGCAGGAGGTTCGTGGCATGCTACATTGTGCTTCATTATGCATTCGCCGGGACCCTAATTCAAGGCCGAGGATGTCTCAGGTAGAGATATTTACTGAATGTTGCTGTCTAAAAATTTAAACTTGTGAGAAAACTGCCTATTTTTGCTACAAGAGTTTCTAGTTCTGGAAGCTAATTATATTCTCTGACTATAATGACTGTGGTCCAAACTATTGACCAAATGCAAAAGCTTCACTTGATAGACCTCAACAGTAAACGGCAGCAAGTGATTGAAGTTCATTAGTTCTTCATATAAAATTATTGACTCTAGAGATATAGTAATACGAGAAGACAAAATTGTCTACCCCCACCCCCCAGAAAACAAAAGAAACAGAAAGGACCTAATGTTAATAGATTCTTCATGACTGGTATTTCAGCTTTGTTTCAGTAAAAGATCATTCTTGAGTAAAGTTATTATAACTCAGGAAGTTCCCCATGGCTCAATAATTGCAGGAGGTTAAAGCCGGTGCTTGCTGGTACTCTATTGTTTGATTCATCATCTAACAGTCTTGTTTCTGGCCTGCTCCATAAGAAGGAAAACATTGCTTATATCACTAGAGTAGTAGGAACTAGCATATAACCCGTGTCATTTTTAATTGTTTATTATCAACAAGCAAAGCTCATGTTACTTTCAAGGTTAGAAAGGGAATTTGGATTTGAGTAGAAGAGGGAAATAATTTTGTAGCTAAAGGAGGACGCACATTGAGCTTCAAGAGTGGTACTAAACCGTTAGGTATTAGGAGTTGGTTAAATTAATTGAAGTTGGCTTAGTTACACTTTATCCCTTTAGGGGTTATTTGGTATGATGCAATATTATTCGCATTATCTTTGTGTGTTACTAATATCTAGTTTGATATACATACTCAATCGATGTATAACTAGTACTTGATATTATATGATATATAACTAATACATGATAAATCATGGTATTAGCAATTCAACATCATGTTAGCTACACCTCAGAATAGAATTCATCTGAATACTATAATATGATCCTTATGTATATACACACTTCTTGTTTTTCTCATTGCACTTGTAGGTACTTCGGATGTTGGAAGGTGACGTGTTAGTGAGCTAGGTTTGTAGTAAACACAATGCTCTGGAATTGATCTTCAAAAGAAGTCGAGTTTGAAAAAGACAATTGAGCCAAAGATAGAAAGGACATTTCAGAATAATGCTCCACCTGTTCTGGACTGCAAGAAGATGCCACAGGTAGAGAGGTCTCCTATATATGAGACAATGGGAGCTTACATGATGAAAAACCAAGGATGTCATTGCCATTTTTAGTCCTCCCACCATCATATACCAAAATTTGTTGCACTTCATGATCCACATGCATTATAGATGCTGTAAAGCAGTGATGAAATGAATGCGTTATTATTTTTTGTTCTTTTTTTTTCATAGTAGAATTAGGAGGAAACGTTGGATATAGGAATGGCAGTGGAAGTGTAACTTGTCTTCAATTGTTTTTGGCTTCGATTTCTGGAAATGCAATGGCATGGCTTGATTTCACAGTTTCTTGAATTTTATTCTGTTTGCTTTGTAGAATCCCTTGGAAGAGCAACTCAACCATTGCAGAAATAACCCAAGTCTAAATAGTGAAGCTACTAGCAAGGAGAAGGAAGTTCTTACAAATGTACATTCCAAATAAACAGTTTAATTCCTTACATTGTCCTATAAGTATTTATAAATAGACTAACCAACACATATTAAAAATGAATTTTAGGAAGCCAAATTTCTTTCACTGTTATTTTTTTACCTTCTTCCCCGAGCCACCGAGAACCCTCTTCATTTTTTTCGTTCTCCATTTTTCAAATTTATACAACACACTATAATCGTGTGTATACGCTTTTTTGCACAATTATAAATTATATACATTCTTATACACTATTATACATTATATATACATTACCAAAAAAATGTATCTCCTTTGTATAACTATGAAGGAAGAATGTATCTTGTTTATGTAATCATATATTTAAACAATGTATCTATACTATGTATAGAAGGTCGTTACACATTAATAAACAAGAGAGCACCATTAATACAACAACTCACATTT
Source organism: Solanum chiquidenum (assembly GCA_029582725.1). Lineage (NCBI taxonomy): Eukaryota > Viridiplantae > Streptophyta > Magnoliopsida > Solanales > Solanaceae > Solanum > Solanum chiquidenum. Next base: position 16,660 of record JAJOOS010081843.1, on the reverse strand, counting down.
CCGATAAGCTAGGGGACAAGAAAAAACTCAACTAGAATTTTAATTGAACAAGCAAGACACGATACACGGTACAGGCCAAAAGGTCAACCGAAAAAACGATGAAATATAATCCTATGGTGAAATGTAATTCTAGAACTTGGGATAGCTAGAACCCTCATTCACTCGGTACTAAATACTACTCCCAAAAATATTATCTAGATAGCTCATACAAACATATTTGCTACGCTTATCTAGAAGTTTATCACGAGTCTTACTCAAAATCTTTTTCTAAAACAGATCTTGCTGTGCGACTATGCTCAAATCTTTCTTTCTTAAATCATATGCTAAAATTTCTTTCTAAACCATATCTTTCAAATCCTGAGAAAGTTTTCTAGAACATGCATACCTTGTAGATTCTCAAAATACTTTTCATAATAACATAAATGTTCTAAAATCATGCTTTTAAATATAAGCTTAAAGAATCATAGATAATCATGTGAAGAACTAATAAGAATGACAATGAAAACCTTGCTAAACATAAAAGGAAATACAATTTTCAAAATTCATAATCATGAGTAAATAATTCAAGAAATCATGCCATTGGATAATATAAATTGTGAATCTAAAAGTGGGTTTATAAATCTTAACTATAAAATTGAATTTATGTGAATTGAGGAATCTTAGACATGTGGATGAAAGAAGTTCCTCATTGTAGCACTACATACCTTAGTGACGAAGCTTGATGGAGAATATTTGAAGATGATCCCAAGCCATGGAATTTCTTGATGTTCTTGAGAGCTGAATTTTGGGGAGAGGATAAGAGGGTTTTGAACGATGAAAATTGATTTTCTAACCCTCCTAAGACATTTTAAGATTATTTAGATACCTTCCCAAAGGTTTTAGGACTAAAACACCCTCATAAAATGTCATGACCCAAAAATGGAGGTAGTGGCACTTGTCTAATTCCACTAAGACAAGTCAATCTAAAGCTCAATAATACGAAGGAAATGCATAAATAAATTAATTATAACATAAGCACACAAAACTTAGTCATTCTCAATACCTCTAAAATCTGGTTGTCACGTGTACAAGCCACTAGTGTAAAAACAGAGTTTGAAAGATAAATACAAGTCTCATTGTCTTTGCCTCTCAAATAGAACAAAACATAAGTAAGGAACAAGAAGGCCTACCGGGATGACAAACAACTACCTCTCAAGTATCCACAGAAAGCCTCGAGCGTAGAAAGAAGAAGAGCAATCACACAGATCTAGACTCAGAACCTACACAAGTGTAGAAGCAATGAGTGAGTACCAAACAACACGGTACTCAGCAAGCAACCCACTAAAATAAGGTAAAACTAGCTAGAATACGTGAACTCCTTTCATCCCAATCAAACCGCCACAACTACAACCTGCATAGAAATCAGACCAACCTATAGCTTACAATAAACATCTCCCAAGGTTCCGTAGTCACAATTCAGTAGTCATAATAGTCAATTTCATCAATCAAAAGTATCAAAGTCAAGTTCATCAATCTCAAGTATCACGTTTATCAATCACAAGTATCAAGTAATCAATCACAATAATCAAGTTCTACTATCACAAATATCAATCGGGACTAATAGGGAACACCCATAGTCCATGTTTCTGCTGGCAATGACCTTGACATCAATAACACTCGTCGACAATGACCTCGGTATCAACAACACTCATCGATAATGACCTTAACATCAATAACACTCGCCAACAATGACCTAGGCATCAATATCACTCATTGATAATGACCTCGATATCAACAACACTCGCTGATAATGATCTCAACATCAATATCACTTGCCGATAATAACCTCAAAATCAATATCATCGCAGGTAATGGCCTCGACATCAATAATACTCACCTATAATGACCTCGACATTAATCATCTCATTCGCATTACGCCCCAATACATACAAGAAAGAGAGTTTAAGATTTTACAAGCGCTAACAAGGTTTAAATGTTCACTTTACTTAATCAATCACAAATCAATTCAAGACTTGAACTTTTACCTTCCGAACGATATCGAAATCAACACAATCTAGTTAAACAAGTTTTCACAATGAGATTCCGGAACTAACAACACTCATATCAAGTAATTTGAATTAATTGGTCAAATCGGCTCAAAAACTCAATTCCAAAAAAAAGGTTTGAATATGATAATTGTTACATAAATATGTTACCCTAAGCCTTTAGAATCCATTGGTGAAAACCATTTCCGAAACGGAGTTAAATTCAACGCATAATCATCATTTTTCTTAAAAACACAAGTTTCTTGAAAAACTTTCAATTTGCTATTCAAAAATCAAGATTTAAAGGCTTAGTTTCATAAAGATGATTGGAAAATGAAAGTTTAGGGTTATAAACACTTACCCAGATGATTTACCATGAAAATCTCATTAAAATCGTCTCCAAGGGTTTTCCAAAACTCAAAATGAGAGAAAATGGGGAAAACCCCCAAAATGTCAAACCAAAACCCTCCTAGGTCTTACTTTCGCGAGCCCAAGATCGCCAACATGAGCTTCACGGAAGCGACAACTTTGTCGCGAAAGAAGTCCTTGAGTAAGTGGCCAGCCTCACTTTTGTGAGGCTTCCTTCGCTAAAGCAAAGGTTGTGAAAGCGATGCAATCTTCACGAATGTGAGGGTCAGGGGAACTTGACCCCTCGCGAATGCGATCAAATCCTCGATGAAGCAACGTACGCAAAAACGAGCTGTTCCTCGCTAAAGTGAAGCACACCAGGCATCAGAAAAACAACCAACTCTCAAATCCTTGAAGGGACTCTCAGTATATTTTCAGAATCTTGTGCACACAAACAAGATATGCTACCTGACTAAACTCAATATTCTGGACTCAATGAAACCATTCAAACATAAATCTGAGGTCTCATTGACCAAAAACTCATAAAAATCACAAGAAACAAACATAATGCCTAAAAAGGCCAAAGTAAGCTCGGGACCTCTAAATATTCAACCAAAAACCCCTTTGGGCTTAAAATTATCTCCCAAATCCAACAGAACTTTCGAAAATCCGATACGAACATCCGATTTCCAAATGTTGATCACAGTTAACTCAAAGGCGAAAATCTTAATAATTTCCAATTTAGGACCTCAAATCCATGAAAAAAATTCCGAATTTGAAACCAACAATTAGACAAAATTCCACATTCCAGGACTAATGGCATTGATAAAATTCTATTCCGAGACTCGAAACTCTAAAAGACAATGAAAATCACTCTTTAACAACTTTATCTTTTCAAACTAAAAAACTTTCACAATTCACAACTTTTACTCGAAACCTGAAACGAATTTCAAAATACAATCAGAAATGAATCAGGGCCAATATCGGGAGGGGTAAAATGATAATTTTACAAGAAAAATACAAAAATAACCAACCCAATCATTACATTATCCACCATGGAAAACCATGTTTGTCCTCAAATATAAAGTAAAAGAAATTACCTGAAGACTTGTAAAAGCTAAGGATATCTGGCACGCATGTCAAACTCTGTCTCCTAAGTCGACTCTCCGACGAAATGGTGCTTCCACTGCACCTTCACAAAATTAATCTCCTTGGTCTTAAGATTTTGTACTTGCCTTATGATACGCCCAAATTACACCTCCCTAGAGAAGTATGAGCGGTCGTTGTCAAATAAAGAACCTAACAAAGGTTAGGATCGATCCCACGCGGAATATGGTCTAGACTTAGGCCAATTTACTGTTGATTGTACTTATAGTCAGATTATTTCCGTAAAAGGGGATTTTTGTAATAAAAAATAATGATTGATTGATATTAGTACCAAGTAAACAAAATCCGTAGTTTTGTAAGATCAATATGAGATGAAACTAGGGTATACGTATTCCCCACAAGTTTTTAACGCAGTAAACCTAATAATAGCAACCATTTCCTAGTGTTTAACATGTAAAGTCGATAGGTTAGGTATCTCCTAAGTGATTGGTCATCCAAAAAGGAAATTTCACCACACAACTTGGTCGGTCTACGGGTGTATGCTTTAGTAACCCTTACCATTGACCACTGATTAGCACCTCACATATTTGGGTTAGGCTATTAGATAGAGGATTGTCAACACTAAATCTCTGTTGTTGAATCTCTCTTACCATTCCATTACTTTCTTGGTCAGGAAAGTAGGAATAAGGTAAGTTCTAACGTTGCGCACCGATAAAAAGCAATCAAAATGAAGAGAACAACAATACATGCATAAACACTATCCCAGAATTACTTAATTATTAGTTTTATATTGTTAATTACTCATGGTTCCCACAACCCTAGTTGTGGATTTAGCTACTCATTCTTGGATGATCACAATTCATAATAGGGTTAATAGAATAAATCATGACTTACAATTAAAGTAGATGAAATCCGGAATCTTCAATTGACGAACAAAAGAAAATATTATAAACCAACACTTCAAGAATCAATTGCACAAAATGTTTTGCAAGGAAATTCTCAAAGACAAAAGTATGTATCTCAAAACGTCTAACAACCCAAAAACATAAAATACAACTAATATTTATAGAAAACAAAATCCTAAATCGAGTAGGAAAAGGAAATCTAAGAGAATTTGGCTTGGATAGAGGTTTCTACAGTTGGCACCTACAACTTGTAGGAACTCTTACGGTTCATAGGTACCTTCCGTCAATCAGCAACTTGACCTTCAATATAGTATCACTTTTGACGGGTATGATCTATGGCCTATAGATCTTTGTACGACCTGTCCTGTTCAACTGTCATTCAAGTACTGGAGCTCAACTTCTGAACTTTTGTACGACTCTATTTGTACGGCTCGTCATTCGGCTTCCCTTATTTAATACTTAGCTTCAATTTCAGCACTTCAAATTACGACTCCTTCCTACAACTTGTAGATCATCCTCCGGCTCGTAGGTCCAGTCACAAAAACACAAAAAATCCTTACTGCTGCAACCTTTCAGTGCCAACTGCTCCAAGACCTATTTCCTGTAAAATCCAAGTAAAATACCATCACATCTACTAACAAATATTTAAGACACATCAAAACCGTAAGTTTAAAGCATTAAAAGTACCGTAAATTCACGGTTAATCAATACCTCCCACTCAAAATCTTTGCTCGCCTCAAGCGACACAACAAACTCAAAATGACACTGTTTATACTAAACAACACTACGCAGAAGCAACCCAAAAACTCAAGCAATCACATGGCATTTTATCAAACATCAACCTTCCTTATTATTTTTTAGCACAGTGCATACAGTACGTTCAACAGCAAGACAATACATGCGGATCAATTTATGTCATAGATGTACCAATAGACACATTCATATACACATATAACAATCACCAAGATACTAACTCTTCAATAATGTAACTTGTGCCCTCACCGCAAATAAATCCCTTTGTTTACACAAAATCTGATTATAGTTCAAATTTAGGGAGTCAGTATACGATCACGCTCATAATCGAATTCAATATAGTATATGCACAATACCGTAGGCTTTCCCTTATATTCTATACTTTGATTTTCAAACTGTTGGATTAGGATCACTATAGGACTTTCTTAACTTGTAACGTAGGCTTATGGTCATGTATGATATATTTGGATATTAAGTGGCCCTCCTTGATATTACATCAGCTATTTTCCTCTTTTACAACTAATATTGGCATCATCTTACTTTTTCTTTTCTATGTACTATTCATTGAAGCTCGGTGTGAGTTTGACTTGATTTTCTTACTTGATTCAACTTTTCTTCATCTTTTCATTTAAATTTTTCATTCTTTTAACTTAATATTCAGTCACACCATCTCAGACATTCTTACACATTTTTTTTCTTTTCTCAACACACAAATCTTTTCACATCCTTTTCATTTCTTGGTTTCCTTCATAATAGCCACCCTCAACTTAGGTTTTTTGCATGAGTTGAGGTGCACAATATTTTGGGAAGGACTAGGGCCAAAACCAAGGTGAATAACTCTGAAGTAGCTACCCTTAACTTAGGGTTTTTGCCTGAGTTGAGGTACACAATGTCCAAGGAGATACCAGGGCCAAAACAAAGTTTAACGATTTACTTGGGGAAGGTGAATTGGGTTAATTGGAAGAATAGTCTTATTCAGGCTCAAAATTTTGGATCGAAGGGAGCATTTTTCAGTTGGTTGGTTGTTTTAAGGCTTAAATAGACTCAATTTCAACAATGGCCTATGATCCTTTCCTAATTCCTGTTTAAATCATCTTAGAAAGACTAACGGGGCAAATTCTAGATTGACACATATAATATGAATATACAAACATCATCACACACACATGGCACATCGTTTCACTATCAAATCATCAGTGTATTCGGTTCATGCTACAACTTTCATGTTGTCTAATTGATTCATATCATGTCATACAAAGATCCTACATATTAGACTTATCAATCACATATATATAACACATTTTTCAAAATTTTGGAAGTGTGTCATGCTCTTTTGCCATCATGCTTTTATTCTAGTCTACTTCTACAATTTACTATCCTAAACATGACGGTTCAACAGAAATTAAATAGTTCATTGGGGAAAAAGAACACAGACAAGAAAACCAAAGGAAGGATTGTTAGTTGAGTTACTCAAACTTCACCCCATTAATAACATTCCATTCACGCCACCATCATATGAAAAATAGTGCAGTGCCCTCAATGCATAGATAAAATGAAAACATAGGGTTGGACAAACTTGTGGTGCTCAAGATCCGATGACTATCTTGAAGCTGGTGGGTCCAGTCACCCCGATATCGATGTATCAACCTGTGTGGCATCCTCAGTGACACCTTATGGAGTAATATGGGGTGCACGATCAGTAGTAATCTCTGACATAGAAGCTCCAACATCTAGCTCCCCCAATCTCCTATGTTGAATCTCCTCATCCAGTAAAGACTGGTGTTGTGCAACCTCAATCTCCTACCTCTCTTATTCTTCACTCTATGCTCCTCATCCATATCAGTGGTCTGCTTAGAGGTCCATGTGCACTTTCCTGGAAGAAAAGGAGGGGGGTCTATAGAAGGAGCCTCATCACCAAATAAGGAAAAAGGATAGTGCCTCCAATATCAGTAGGAGAAGTCTCTGATGCATATGAACCAACAACAGTCAAATCATATATATCATCCCTAAATCATACTAGAAACTAGAAAGGTATATCGCTGGTGCATTCTGAGGTCGGTCCAACATCTGAAGCTCAAATGCATAAATCCGCCTATATATAGTTTTGATATTCTCCTCAATATCTCTTTTCGTCCTCTCCTTTGAATCCTCCACTACCTTGCTCATCCAAGGCCTAATGTGCTACAATAAGGTCACCATCTAAGTCCTCAATTTATGGAGTCTGACTAGTGGTAGCATGACAGAACCTGTAGGAAGTAGAGCACGTGGTATGCTCGTAACCAAGCCTGAGATAGAGGTTGGGAAGCAGTCTCATGAGGCTCTATAGTAGGGGATCTAATAGTGTCCTCCTCGGACTGCTATGATGCTAATGACTTGCCCATAAGCGGTATGTCAAGTTCAATACCCCGTTGTGGTGTTGTGGGGTTTGAATAATCCCGAATAAGGCCGATATCATTGTCTTATTAACCTCGATATACTGATCACCATGGTAGACTGAGACAATTACCTCTTTGCATAGCCTGATTATCAGACAAGAAAAAAAAAGTGTGGTTGTCTTCCAGAATGCCCTCTCATGAATCTCGACAATGAAAATGAAGGAAAGATCTATATCCTGCGGCCATCAGGTGCACTATCATCACTACCCGATACAACTTCAACCGATTGTCTGCCATCGTACGGGACAATCTGGTGTGGACAATCGACCACAAAAACTTAGCTGCATAATTAAAAGTGGCCTTCTTAATAAGGAGTTTAATTTCCCAGATCCACTCAATGCCTACTCCATGCTCGGCAATGTAACTGGCCACCCATTGTAGCAAATTTTCTCTCTTCTCCATATCTTTCATTGCGGCTCTATTCTGGACAAGCTATATCCAGTAATTAAACTCAGCCATATTAATCACCTTTTCGTGAGATGGGCCATAAATAAAACAGCGAACTATGGCCTTAGATATACTCACAAAGATTTACCGTACAAGTATGTATAGAAGTGTAGGCTTCTCTATTACCTTTGTCCTTAAGGGTATCGTGTTTTTCATAGTGGCCACATACGATGCATAAAAATCTAGAACCATAATCGAGTTTGATTTGTCTGCTACCTCTTCCATCCACTCACACGTGTTCCTCTTAAACAACTCATGTAAGACTGGTATAGTGTGGATGATGCTCGTGGGAACTCGTTGCTCCTTTGTAATAGGCATGGCATGTTTGTTTTGTGTTTTTTTTGATGGAGTGCATCAATATAAATTTGAAACATGCCCCCACACACAGCATATTCGGTTTATTGGAAATTCATTTCGGCTTAGATGGTCTTGTCTGTGAGTCATAGGCCTCTCCGGTCTGAGATGTATCATAGGCAGATGCGACGACTCAATCCGAATCGTAGCCTGACTCGGACTGTGCATTAGGTTGGGAACTTGAGGGTGCCCTGGGCTGTGACTCTCCACTGCCCTCTCTTGAACTCTATACTCCCTTCTCAGACTGGAAGCACCATCATGACTAGTGGAGTACGACCTCTCCGATACCATAACTACTGCAAGCTACTTGGTTTGTTGGTGAGTCGTCCGGGGTGACTTAGGTGAGTCATTTGTAGTCCCCAGATTGAACTTAGACCCTCTCTTTTCTTCATCAGTTTTCTCTTCAACAAGTTGACACCAAGCCGCAATAGTGACGGACTTTGAGTTCCACTTACGGTTGTAGGGGTTGACTTTCTTAGGTGGAATTGTACCTATAGAAGAGTCATTGGTACTTAATCATATAAAACAAATCAAGAAAAAATAAAAATCAAATTACAAAACCAAACTAGAACATAATTCTTTTTCAAAAAAGTTACTGTTTTTGATCAGATAGTTGATTCTTAGCTTCTATGGGTTGTAGGATCCAACCATAGGAAAGGAAGTCATCTTTTTAGTTTCTGAAGTTGGAACGACAGTTCACCAGTACATCCCATACATCATACTGTCATTCCTAACTTAGGCTACTAGTTTGCGCCTCAAGATGACGTGACTGATCTACGGTCAGTAGGAACTCCTACAACACATAGATCGAATTCGTCAATCCCATTTATTTAGCAGTTAAGGCCCAACATTCATGCATTACACAATTTCAACATCAATGCATCTTAACCTAGTCTAGATCTTGCAATTCAACATATATTCATGTAGTTCCATCATCCTTAGGGCTTACACTTATTATTAAATCACAACAATGAAAGCAACATGGAAAACCCTAAGTTAAGAACACAAAGTTTGCAGTGATTTCTTCACATATTTACACATAATCGACAACACTCACATCTACTTTCATCCCAAGGGTAAAATTTAATTAATTTAAGCATACACAAGTAGCCGTACTGGAAGGTGCGGCTGGATCACCTCCTTTTCAGGAAGAGCTAATGCTTGTTAGGTATTTTTGTTTGACACAAGTAACCTATAGCCTAGGTCAATTAGCAACTTCGATTTCAACTAAGAATTTAATTATTTAAGATGAATTCAGTATCTTTTAGAGAAAATACAAAGTTGTGTAAGTGTGTACACCAAGAACTTGACAACCAACTTGCTAGATTCCTAACCCGCGACCTTTGATTTTGAAGAAAGAAGATTATGGAAAATTGGAAGAAAATAAGAAGAAAGGGAGAAGATGGGAGGAAGGGATTAAATAGTGGGAGTAGGAATTTTTAAGAGGTATGATTTGGATGGGAAAAGGGTGGGAAATAAGATAGGTTGTAACGGTTTGATGATTTGAATTGGTTGTGATTGAGGGAAATGGGAAATGTATTTGAAAATGGAGGGTTTTATTTGAGGGGGTTGCGGGTCGGGTCATTCTATTTTAAACAGAAAGGTTCGGCAAAAGCCTATCTACGGTTTGTAGTAAGTCATATGGTCCGTAGATGGCCTCGATCCTTTCATGCAACATTTAGTAAAATTTAGGAAACATACCTGGGGTCTACGGATGCAGACTATGGACCGTCAAAGTTTCTACGGTCCGTACTGTGCCCCATAGACTTAAAGTTGCAACTATATTTGGACATTAATTGTACGGATGCCATCTACGGTTTGTTGAATAAACAACGACTCGGATATGGGAAACTTAGAACTAGTCCTTTGTGACTTACCTGGCATCAAGAATCTACGAATCAGGCCTATGGTCCGTAGGGTGGCTTACGACCCGTAGGTCCCAACCGTAAGACCTTCAACACTTTGAATTTTTTCAGATTTACCTTTCTTTCTTGCACATGTAGCAAACATTTGGACTTCATTTTACATTTTCTTGACTCCTATTGGACCCAGACCCTAGACTAACCTTTTCTATCAATCACTACAAAGATCATAAAAATCACTAGAAAACTCATTAACACAAAAAATCACTAGAAAACTCTTAAACACAAAAAAATCACTTGAAAATTTTGAAACTAGCTAGACTACATCTTAGGTTGCCTCCCAAGTAGCGCTTGATTTAATATCGTGGTACAATGCAGACCCCTTGACTACTTAGACTTCATCAAGATCCCATTCTTCCATCACCTCTTTGACCTCTTTTGGTTGACCCAAGTAGATTTTGATCCTTTGACCATTCAACCTGAATCTTGCTCCTTCCACATTCTCAAGTTCAACGACTCCGTGTGAAAACACTTAATCAACTCTGAATTGTCCCGTACACTTTAATTTGACCTTGCCAAGAAACAAACACAACATTGAATGGAATAGAAGTACCAAGTCACCAGGAGAAACTTCACGCTTTTCAATTTTTTGACAATGGCACTTCTTCATCTTTTCCTTATACAAGGCTGAACTTTCATATGCTTTTAGGTGAAACTCGTCAAGTTCGTTCAACCTCTGATTTAATACAACAGCCCAATCTAGATTCAATACAACATCCCAATCTAGATTCAACTTCTTGAGTGCCCACATCGCTTTATGCTCTACCTCTACAGGAAAATGACAAGACTTCCAAAATACGAGTTAGTAAGGAGACATACCTATGGGGGTCTTGACTACGGTAAGATACGCCCATAGAGCATCATTAAGCTTTCTTGACCAATCAGTTTTGTTCTCATTCACAATCTTTGAAAGGATTTGCCTAATCTCTCTATTTGACACGTCTACTTGCCTACTAGACTGCGGATGATAAGGAGTTGATATGCTGTGATGAACACTATACTTTTTAAGCAATGCCTTGAACAACTTATTATAAAAGTGAGAACCTCCATCGCTGTTAATCACCATTGGTGTACCAAATCTGTAGAAGATATTCTTTTTCAGGAATGCGGTGACACTCTTTCCTTCATTGTTTGAAAGCGCGACAACTTCCACCCATTTAGATACATAGTCAACCGCTACAAGTATGTATTTCATCCCATTCAAACTTAGAAATGGAGCCATATAGTCAAGACCCCAAACATTAAATAGTTCAATCACCAGAATAAGAGTTAGTGGGAGTTCTATCTTCCTTGAAATTCCACTTTCTCTTTGACAACGATCACAAGACTTGGCGAATTCATGGGCATCTTGGTGGATAGTAGGTCAATAATACCCACACTGTAGGATCTTATAAGCATTCCAGATAACACTATGATGGCCACCAACAAGAGACTAATGACAAGCTTCCAATATACTCATCATCTGTAGCTCAGGCACACACCGACGAATGATCCCATATGCACAAACACAAAACAAATAAGGCTCTTCCCAGAAAAAAATTTCACATCAGACATGAATTTCCTTCTTTGATGGAAATACAAATCCGAAGGCACCACATCACTCGCCAAATAATTAGTGAAATCTGCAAACCAAGGGATAAGATAAAAAAAAGTAGCCAAAACCACTTTGTCTGGAAATGTATCATCAATTTAAACTCCATCAGCTAACTTCAACATTACTTCTTCTTCTAATCTGGACAAGTGATCAACAACTTGATTTCGTGTCCCCTTTCTATCTTTACCTCAAAATCAAATTCTTGCAACAATAACACCTATGAAATCAGTCTTGATTTTGCATCCTTCTTTGCTATAAGATACCTCAATGGTGAATGATCAGTGTGAATAATGAATTTAGAGCCAACCAAATAGGATCTAAGCTTTTCAAACACAAAAACTACAACAAACAATTCTTGTTTAGTGACAATATAATTCTTTTGAGCAACATTCAGGGCTTTGCTTGCATAGTATTTGGGATGAAGAATCTTTTCTCGTGTTTCCCTTAATACTACACCAAGTGACACCCACTCGCATCACACATAACTACAAACGAATGTCACCAATCCAGTGAAATAATGATTGATGCAGAAGTCAACTTCTCTTTCAGCCCCTTAAATGCTTTCAGAAAAGCATTACCAAACTCAAATTTGTCCTCCTTTTTGAGCAATTTGCACAATGGGTGTGCAGTTTTGGAGAAATCTTTGATAAATCTCCAATAAAACCAAACATAGATAAGAAAACTTCTAAAACCTTTCACGGAGATGGGTGGTGGAAACTTTTCAATCACTTCAACTTTTGCCCTATCAGCCTCGATAACTTTTTGAGAGATTCGATGACCGAGAACTATACATTTTTAACCATAAAGTGACATTTTTCCCAGTTCAGCATGAGATTACACTCTTCACACCGTTTTAAGATGTCACTTAAGTGTGTCAATCAATCATCAAATGAGTCACCAACCACAGAGAAGTCATCCATGAATACCTCGATGGTATCTTCTACCATATCAGAAAAGATAGACATCAATGCAACGTTAAAATGTAGCTAGTGCATTACACAATTTGAAAGGTATCTACTTGAATGCAAACGTTTCATAGGGACAAGTAAAAGTCATCTTCTCTTGATCTTTCGATGAGATTGATATTTGGTTATAGTATGAGTACCCATCCTGAAAACAATACCAACCCTTTCCGCCAAGACAATCTAATATTTGGTCCATGAATGACATTATGAAGTGATCTTTCTCCGTCCAAGCATTCAATTTGTGGTAGTTCGAACCCTCCAACCAGTAATAGGCTCATCAGAACAAGTTCATTCTTCGCTTTTGAAACCACAATAATTCCTCCTTTCTTTGGCACACATGAAACCGTACATACCCAATTACTATCAATGATCGTATAAGCTACCCCAACATCTAACCACTTGATAATTTCTTTCTTTATAACTTCTTGAATTGTGGATTTAATCTTCTTTGATGCTCAATACTTGGTTTACTATTAGGCATGAGTTGGATTTTGTGTGAACATATACCAATTGGAATACCAATAATATCAGTGCTCGTCGATCCAATTGCCCTTTTGAAATACTTTAGCATCGATACCAAAACCTTTACTTGCCCTTCGTTCAAATCAACAGTAATAATAACTGGTAAAGTATTATTTTTTCCCAAGAACACATACCGCAAATGATATTGAAAAGCCTTTAGCTCCAACGTCGGAGGCTCATAAATTGATGGTTTTGTATGTGAAGTTTTTCGATTCTCTAAATCTAAATCCAGATTATTTGGTGGGCGATGAGGAAAATCCACCCCATCAAGTGCAACAACTAACTCATCGTACTTGTCAATACTGTCTCCATCAAAATTCTTGATCACATTAGCTAGTGCTTCAACAAGTAATGTTTCCTCAATGAACACCTCTAGTTTATCTTCAACAGTTTAATTTACCACGGATACCGATTTGAGATCACTTTTATACTTCATTGATTTACAAATATTAAATGTCACCTCTTCATTATTCAATCGAAATTTCATCTGTCCTCTTTATATATCAACTAAAGCACGCCCTGTAGCAAGAAATGGTTTCCCCAAGATGATGGGCACTTCAAAGTCAACCTCACAATCTAATATCACAAAATCCACCATAAATATGAACCCTTCTACTTTAACCAGTACATTTTACAGAACCCCAATTGGTTTCTTCACACTACAATCAGCTATAAGTAACCGCATTGTAGGTAGTTTGGGGGCTCCCAAGTCCAATTTCTTGAACACAGACATTGACATCAAATTTATGATAGCACCCAATTCACAAAAGGCCTTAGGAAAATGTAACATGTCAATGGTACATATGTAACATTCCAGAAAAAATTGTAAACTAAGTTAGAGTCTAACATAAAAGCTAATAGGCATAGCTAAAGCTTGACGTTAGGATTAGAGCCTAAAAAATACCTCCCTGTACCTTAAAATTCATGTTTTTGTGTTAGAACATCAAGCCCTAAACCCCAAGGACTAACCATGGGTCTTTGAGGAAAAGTCTCAAGAAAGTGACATGGGTAGTGACCCACAAGGGCACCTATGCCCCGTAGGTCCACTCATGCCCCGTAGGTCCACTCATGCCCCGTAGGTGGGGGTCGTGGGTCAAGCCCCAAAAATCAAGCCACAGACCATGGACCTACAGACATGCAGAATGGTCAGTAGGTCCATTCATAGACCGTGGGTCCTAGGTCGTAGGTCTCACCTTCAAATCTGCCAAGTTTCGGCCAATATAGGGGTAGTTTAGGTATTTCTTAATTAAGCTAGTTTAATGTAGGGTAATTTTATATTGATTTAATGGACCTATATAAGGCTTTATAAGTCATTAACTAACTAAAACACTTCATAAAAATCTCAACTACCCAAATCAAAATCAAACCTCTCCAAAATCATCATAGAGGAAGAAGAAGAAGATCAAGTTAGGGCTTGAAGAAGGGGGATTTCTCACAGAAAATTGTTGGATTTCTACACCTAGTATGATAGTCTTTGATTCATGGAATGCTTTCTTCCATGGAGTCCTCAAACTTCCAATTTCAAAGTAGAAGATTCTCCAAAACCTAGGGTTTTCATTCTAAGTCATGGATTCTTTCTAAAAATGTTTTTATAATTTAATTATCTTATATTATGGTTTAATTGCTGTTTTATGGTGGTTTTATGATAAATTATCCCATGAATCCCCATATCCCTAAGTGATGGCTATTGTGATGTGGGTGAATTGTAGTAAGGTGAATCCTATGGAATTGTACTTGTTGTAATTTAGTCATTTTAATCATGTTATTATCCATGTTAATGTGGTAACCCTAGATGTGATTGGATGAATATGCTCCTTGATCCAAGAAGGGTAAAACATGTGGGCTTCATGTATAAATACCTTATTAACATGATTATAATCTATATATTGTGTTAATTGAAAGTTCATTCTCATAGACACATAATGAACATGATGTGAAAGTTCTTCGCACTATATGATGATTAATTCTAAGGTTGAAAGTCCATTCTCACCTATTGAATCTATGAGCTATTTTATGGGTTGTGTTGGATGGAGGGTAAGACACTCCTTTATGCATGTAAATTCAATTCAAGACTAAACATGTAATTTGTGGGAAGTAATGCTTAGCACCAAGTGGATATTGAATATTAGATATAGGCTCTCCCATTAAGTAAGGGTGGGTTTCTAAGGTTAATCTTATGAGATGGAAGCTCCCCCGTTAAGTAAGGTTGGGTTTCTAAGGTTAATCTTATGAGATGGAAGCTCCCCCGTTAAGTAAGGTTGGGTTTCTAGTAAAAATATTTGTATCCCGTAACTATGTACCCTCATAGGTCTTTAGCTAGTGGATCCACCTAAAAGCTAATACATTTATTTCTACCTTAGGCAAGTAAGACTCCTATTTTCGGTGTGGGGCATGACACCGGATTCCATGTTAAGCTCACATGGTCTATGTCGGTTAAGGCTTATTCCCAATATAATGAAGAAGATGAATTATTAACTATGATTGCTCAAGAAGCTTTACTTAGCATGGGTAGGATTATGAGATCTTACTTATGCATGGCCGATACGCTCAAATTACACCTCCCTAAAGAAGCATAAGCGATCGTTATCAAGTAAAGAACCTAACTTGTAGGTTGGGATCGATGCCACGAGGAAAATAGTTTAGACTTAACTTTAACCAACAATTATATTCGTTTAGTCAAATTACTTCCAAAAACAAGTAATTAAAGAGGGGGGGATTTGTGAAACAAATTGTAAGAATTAGTAAGTAATCAGTAAACAAAAGTCAATTTTGGTTGTTATCAAGATGAAAGAGTTAACTAGGGTATACGTGTTCCCCACAAGCTCATAACACAATAATCCTAGTAATAGCAATCCTTTCATAGTGTACTACATGCAAAGTGATAAGTTAGGTATCTATAAATCCTTGGTCCGGCATCTAGATAATTTCACCCCGCACCTTGGTCCGGCTACGTGTGTATAATTTACTAACCCTTACCTTTACCTCATATTAGACATCACATCGATGTTTGGATTAGTTATTACTTCGCACCAATCGACACTAGACTATTAGATAGTATCACACTAAATCTATGTTGATAATTCTTTTCTTGTTGATTACCTCCTTGGTCCGGCAAGTAGCAACAAGGCGAGTTCTAACGTTGCGCACCGTTAAAAAGACTTTTAAACAAAAGAATTATCAATGCATGCAAAACACTATTCAAGAATTGCTTATTTACTATTCATACTTTGTTAATCGTTCATGGTTCCCACAACCCTAGTTGTGGAGTTTAGTTACCCATAATC
>JAJOOS010081839.1:0-15120 GCA_029582725.1 Solanum chiquidenum | reverse complement strand
CCAGTCTTCCCTCCCATCCCAGTGTTGATCACCGAGCTGTGTAGACGGGCTCGGGTTCCTAGAGATGCGAAGAAAGATGTGGAAGTGATTCCCATATCTTCTACTGATATCCGTAGAATCGAGGCGGGGTATTTAAAAGATGAGGCAGAGAAGAAGAAGATAGCCTTGGTGGAATCTTCCCCGGTTATTGACACAGACACACTACCTGCAGATGCACCTTTGCCTACTCAGGCCTCTCGGCCTTCAGGTACATCCAGTGTTATTCCTTCTGACACCCTTAGGTCCTCTGCAGCTACATTGCCTTCCAGAGCTACTGATGTTGCTATTCCCAATCCCTGCTCACTCAGGCTACACTACTCCGGATGGGGTAGGTAGCCTATTATGCCGATCATCGTGCTACCAGGCTTGAGGCCTTCCTTCTGAGCATGATTCAGTCAGCCCTCGTTGATGTTGTGACACCACTGAGTGCTACCATTGATTCCCTTGCAGGTAGGATAGTGGTGTACGAGCATGGCCAAGAGGCCACCGAGAAAGTGACGGCTCTAAAGGCCGCCATTGTGCACTGAGGAGAGATGTGGACCAGTTGAAGTCCACCGACATGTCCATGATTTTTTGGATGGTGGAGATCCCTGATTTTCCAGTAGAGCCAGATATACCTCCGGCTACCACCAGAGATAATGTTAGAGTTGAAGAGGTGGCTGATGCTGAGTCCGAGGCTGAGACGGATGAGGAGATTCTTGGGGTTGCTGAGGTGGTTTCTTACGAGGGCCTTACAAAGACTGAGGAGGCCTTGATCGATGCAGTTGTGCAGACTTCGTTGGCCAATACGCCTTTAGCTGATCCTAGTGGAGCTGGTGGTACTGTTGAGGTGACTCCAAGTACTGAGACCCAGGACCAGAGTGATGCACAGGGCACTGATGCCCCGACAGATGGAGCGACTGTTTAGACATGATTTCTTTTTACCTCCCTCTCTCTTACTTTTATTGACTTTTGGATATTTTATTTCTTGCATTTGAGGACAAATAGCTTTTATTTTGTGGTGGGGTGAGGCCCACCTTTTGTGATTACTATTTTGTTTGTATATTTGGGTTTTGTGGTATATATTATGTTTTGGCACTGTTTTTGTGGACGATTAAGCTTGCGGCTCCTTGTGTTAATTGCGAATGATTTTTGAACCCTTCCGAAATATTGTGTGCCACCTCTTGTTTGTGTTTGAATGTGGTTGTTCTCTTGCAAATTTGAGTATCGGTCTTGATCAATCCCGATGACTTGAATAGTTCTCATAATCAAACAAAAATGAATGTGCGGCTACGATGAGGCTAAATGAAGTTGCATAGACAATATGTGAACTTTTTTGCATATCGTTGTGACTAGCCTGTTATCGAATGAGTCTCTTGTGATGAACATTGCACACTAGCGAAAGTGTAGAGTCTTGTTTGACATTGGTGTCAAAGACTTCTGTGGTGATCTTACCATGAACCATGTGTGAAGACACCTAGAATTTGCCCCGTTGGTCCGGTTGACTAAGTGATGCAATCTCTTGAAATGATCTTAGGCAACTTTGAAGAGTGTGACACAATTTGACATTATACCTCTTTCTGTGGCCTACCTTGTGAGTGTGTGAACTTCGCTTGAACACCTTTTGAGCCTTAGCCTTTTCTTGGAAGAAACTTGATGAAATTGTGACCTTTTTTTATCCATTCACCATTAATCCTCATGAGATGTAGTTTGTTTGAATAGCCAACTTAGGTTTTTGGCCTAAGTTGGGGGTGTGCTTAAAAGAGAAGGTAAATCAAGAAGTGCAAAGAAGTCCCCTTTGACCCATGATTTTGAGAAAGATGAAACCCCTCCATACAAAAAAAAGAGAGAAAAACAAGAAAAGAATGAAAAAGTTGTGGAACAAAGTTGTGAAAATGCAAAAAGAAATAGGGTGTCCAATAGTCCATGGAAAGTGAATAATGGGGTGACTTTTGAGCAAAAATGAGAATGATGAGGAGAAGGAAAGGAAGTGTTGTTCATACCACATTTCATGAGGATAGAAGTCACTGAGCCTAACTGACCAAACCTTTACACTCAGCCCCGTTACAAGCCTTGAAAAGACCTTTTTGATCTTGAGTGAGCGGAAACAAGTGTTGATTGGAAAATACGGGCAAACCTATGGGTGAAGTCATGCATTGTGTTTATCTTTTTGAGTGTTAGTGTTGATTGTGATTCCAGAGATATAAATTGTTAAACCATTGTGTGTAAATATGGAATCATTCTTTGTGTGAAGGCATTTGAGTACCTTTGTTGAGCTTGAACTTGCATTTGAAGCAAGTATTGTGAACTTGAGTGTCTTTGATAATCGTGAGTCACAACTTAAATCTTTGAGTGCACATTTGATCCCTGCATGAGTAAGTTGAGTCTTTTTGTGTGCATTCATCATTGAATCTTGTGTAGCACAGTTTGAGACATCATTTTTGAACTGCTGAACTTGGGTTTTACTTAAGGACAAGCAAAAGTTTAAGTTGGGGCTGTTGATGAGTCTACAATTTGGACTCATTTAGGGTTTTATTTGGATAGATTTACTGTCTTCAAATTCTTATTTTGTGTCAATAACTGATGTAAAATCCTTGTTTTCCAGATATTTGGATTGAGGAACAAAGCATGGACACTAATGAGCAAAAAGGAACAAGGGAGCAGAAAGAACGAAGAAAAGAAGGCCTGGTGATCGCATAACCAATTGGGCGAGTTGCTGAATGGCTATGATCTCGCCTAAAGTTCCAGTGTGCCAAGCCGTGAAGGAGAAAATCAAGTTGGCAATAGAATGGAGCAGTCGGCGTGTCACTGACCATTTCTGCGAAGCAGTGTTAGATCGCCCAAAGTTACAGAACGTGAGGATGCTGAAGACCAAAGTTAAAAGGCGATGGTATTGACTAAAGACGGATCGCCGAGTGGATCGGTGATCCCGACTTACTGCACCGATTGGTCCTTCGCAACATATTTTTGGCGACTATAAATACAATTTCAAACATTATTTTTAGGAGCGATCTTTTACATAATCAGTTTTAGATAGAACTCTGAGTTTGGAGACAATATTTTCCTTAGCTTTAAAGAATTGAATTTTTCCATTTTTGAGAAATTGGAAGTGGGTCTCTGAGATTCTTCAATTTGGACCTTTGTAAAGATGAAATTAATCTTACCTATTTGATGGAAACACAATTTGATAACGATTTCTATCTTTTTATGACGTCTAGCGAAAACCCAATTCTTACAGTGTGATTCTGTGATTATGAATTGATTTAGCTTATGGGTATTGTTAATTGATAGTCTAAATGTTGTTTAAAGATTATTTCAATCAGTAATTGTGGGTTAATTTAAAGGGTTGTAGTTGCCAATGTAATTCCACCTTCGTGTTTTTGTCTTGCTCGAGAGAGAGGTTTTAAAACCAAGATTAATGATTTGATGGTCTGTGGGTATTGGGTTTTCATGGGTTCAGCTCGAGAGAGTGAATCATAAACCCTTTTCCACACATTCACCTCGAGAGAGTGAATGGACTAAAGCGTAAGTTGTTCTTAATTGTTTCTTATTGGTGTTCGAGAGAAACTAATTTGAATCGGGGTAATTTTTTTTAGAGAAAGTTTATCCCCACTGAAGTTTAGCTTATTCACTAATTTACAGCTATGTACTATCAGTTGCAACTACCCATTTGTCTACCTTAGCCTATAATCTAATCACATCCCAAGAACCGATGTCTTGACTTGTTAATTAGTGTTATTTGATATTGTCGTAGCGGATAGTTAAAACAAAAACCCCATATTTGACACTTGTGTCACCCTAAATTTGAACTATGCTTTTATTCGTAAATGTCTTTACCTATGATTGACTTGAACATATTTGTACTTGGCTCTTGAATATTAAGCACGTACCACTCCCTCTGGAATTCGACCCCAACTCACTTAGTTGGGTTATATTACTAACTAACGATCATTGACACTTAGAATTGGAAGAAGTGTCTTGATACGTATAATCAACTGTGGTCCCAGCACCACCTTCACAGGGTCCTCCTCCTCGGGCTATGAATAGACTAAATGCTGAGGGATTGAGCACCATCATAGAGGAGAAAAGGCTTTCTACAGATGGAGTGACAGATAGATATCCGGGAGCTGGCACACCTTGAAGTCCCACAACTTCCAGATTTTCACTAGACTGTATGGCCCTTACATTCTTAATTAGGTCCAAGAGTTTTACACAGCCTACGGAGCCCTAGTGCCACAAGGGAAGAGGAAGGCTGCCACATTATAGCCAGTAGATTATGTGGTCGTCAGGGGCAAGAAGGTCAAGTGTGACAGTGATGACATCAATGCAATTTTGGAGTGCACCAGCAATATTTCAAATGACTATCAATACATGATCAAGACAAAATCATTGGAGACTATGAAAAAATGGTTATCCCCTCTGTTATCTTAGGGTACTCCTCGGTGGATCGAGGTTGGAGCGCCTATAGAAAAGAAAGACCTTAATGTAGCAGCGAGGTATTGGTTTGGCTTCATCAGCAATTCTATCATGCCTTCCTCGAATGAATCTATCCTCCGCCACATGAAGGCAGCCTGTCATGGTTGCATCATTGATGGGACGAGTCTAAATTTCGGTATGATCATTGGCAAAGAAATGGCTATGAGGGATAGCCAGCGTCGGACTTCGTTTACGTTCTCGGTGTTGATCACCGAATTATGCATACGATCCCGAGTTTCCCATGATGAGAAGAAGGATGTGGAACTGATTCCCACCTCCTCTATCGATATTTAGCGCATTAAGGTTGAGTATTTAAAGGATGAGGCTAAGAAAAAGAAGGCAGCCCCGATGGATTCTTCCCCGGCTGTGGACATTGAGACTTTACCTGCAGAGGCAGTATCTCCGGCCCCTAGGTGTTTAGGTCTATATAGTGCTGCTCTTTCTATGAATTTGAGTTCTTCTACTGCTTTCGTGCCCCTTAGGTCTCCTGCTAGTGCTATTGTCTCCCGACCTCCACTCACATAGGGTGCAATACTATGGATGGGGCATCTAGCCCATTCCGGTGATAGGCGTGCCTCAAGGCTTGAGGCTACAATACCTGGGATGATTGAGAGGACCCTCACAGCTGGTGTGTGATGTTTGCGTAATCAAGGACACAACTTCCAATGCAAGTGTCTACGATCGTGCAATAGTATAATAACCCAACCAAGGGTTGGGATCGTTCCTAAGAGAGTGGTTTTGAGAATTAATAGAAAAATTAATTTAATTCTAACTAGTCGTAACTAAAGACATTAATGATTAAAAACATAGTAAATTAAAGCGGGACACAAGAGTGTCAATTAACAATGGGGTTTTGTCACTAGTAAGTAAAAACAACAAAATAAACAAGTATTTCTAAGTAATGAGAGGGGATCCTTGGGATGTGACGGGAATACGAGTTAAGCTAGATTATTGGGTACATGCTTTCGATAGAAGATTCATCGAATAATTTTGACTAGGCTAAAATTTAAAGAGGATAAGCTCTCTCTCGAGCAACTTACCCCGTTTCAAATGCGTTCCTCTCAGACACCCACTTGCTGCATGATGATCAGCATGCGCCTTAACCCACTCACTCTCTCGAGCTGAGTGTGTGGGAATGAGACTGGGATTCACTCTCTCGAGCTGAACCTCATGTCGACCCACTCCCACCAGCCATCAATTTAGTAGTTTTAGTTTTACGACCTCTCTCAACAAACTTGTATTTACAACTACAAATTCATTAAATTCATCCGCAACTACTAAACGAAATTACAATTAAACTATGATTAAACTATCAGCGAGCAAGACCCAACAATTATCTTAACCCATATTCGCTAAATCACACCCCAAGAATTGGGGTTTTAAGCCACACATGTATAAGAGATAGAAATTTATACCAATATGAGTTTGCATTCAAATTGGTATCAAGATTTAAGTCTTAAAACAAGCAAAGAGTGAAGGATCCAAGAGACCCAAACCTAAAATCTTGGAGTTGAAACCCTTTGAACCTTCAAGTTCTTCAAAACCCTCTTAAAGTTAGAGCAAATATATCAAAAGTACTATTCTATATGGAAATTATAATAATTGGTCCACACTTAAAATTATAACTCTAACTAGTATTTATAGTTTTCACAGATTTGTGCTGCAGTGGATCGTTTGGCATCGTTACTCGGAATCACCGATCAACTCAGTGATTCGCCTTTTGGTGTAGGTCATCATCGTGCTTTGGGTCATTGGGCGACATGGTACTGCTTCGCGGAACTTCTCAGTGATGCACCGACTGCTCCATTTTTCTGCCGACTTGATCCTTTCCTTCAGGGCTCAGAACACTGGAACAAAAGGCGAAGTAAGACCCTTCGGTGACTCGCCAAGTGGAATCAGCGATCTTCAGGCCTTCATTTCTTCATTCTTTTCATCCTCTTCGTTCT
Source organism: Solanum chiquidenum (assembly GCA_029582725.1). NCBI lineage: Eukaryota > Viridiplantae > Streptophyta > Magnoliopsida > Solanales > Solanaceae > Solanum > Solanum chiquidenum. The sequence continues at coordinate 8,680 of JAJOOS010081839.1, read as the reverse complement.
TTTTTGTGAAGTAGTGTCCATGCTTTCCTTCAAACTTCAAATACCTGAAACTTAAGGGTTTTCATCAGATATTGAGATAAAATAAGCATTTGAGGACACAATTTATTTTAAAATATAGCCCTAAATGAGTCCAATTTATGGACTCATTACTATGACACCTTTTAGTGTGTCTATTGATGTCCTTGCGACAAGGATAACGGTGTGTGAGTGAGGTCATGGGGTCACTGATGAGGTTACGGCCCTAAAGGCTGCAATTATTGATTTGAGAAAGGATGTGGACCAACTAAAGTCCACGAATATGTCGATGATTTTTGGGACTGTGAAGATCCCTGATATGCCAGCTGACTCTGATGTGCCTCTGGCTACCACCAAAGATAAGGTTCAAGCTGATGAGGTGGTTGCTGCCGAGTCCAAGGCTGAGACTAATGAGGAGCAACTAGATGATTAGGAAGCTACATATGAGTTCTTTACAGAGGTTGAGGAGGCCATGGAGCATTCAACTCTGAAAATTTTATTAGGAGATACACCCATGGCAAGCCCTAGTGAAGCTAGTGTTGGTGTGACCCCAGGCATTGATGCCCCGACAGATGGAGCGACTACATAGACAATACCTTTCTTTACCTCCCTCTCTATCATTTTTATTAACTCTTGATTACTTTTGTTGCATTTGAGAACAACTTCATTTTTATTTGTGGTGGGGTGAGGTATTTCTATACCTACCTCTTGTGTATATATTGAGTTTTTGTGTTTTGAATTGTGTGTTGATATTGTCTTGTGGATGTTTGAGCTTATGGCTTCTTGTTATGAATGAAAATGGTTTTTGACCCGTCCAAAAAAAAATTCCACCTCTTATTGTGTGTGAATATGGTTGTTCTTGTGTAAATTTGAGTATCGGTTATGATCAACACCGACGACTTGAATAGTGCTCTGAATCAAACGAAAATGAATGTGTGGCTACGATGAGGCCAAATGAAGTTGCATAGACAATATGTCAACTTTTTGCATCTCGTTGTAACTAGCCGGTTATCGAATGAAGTCTCTTGTGATGAATATTGCACACTAGCGTAAGTGTGGAGTTTTTTTTGGTATTGGTGCCAATGCCTTATGTGATGAGCTTACCGTGAACCTTGTGTGATGACACCTACAATTTGCCCCGTTGGTCCTATTGACTAAGTGATGCAAACTCTTGAAATGATCTTAGGCAACAATTTTGAAGAGTGAAACAACTTGACAATAAACCTCTTTTGTGACCAGCCTTGTAAGATGTGTGAACCTTGCTTGAACCCCTTTGAGCCTTTCCTTTTCTTGGAAGAAACTTGATGCAATTGAGACCCTTTTTTTTCATTCACCCATAATCCTCATGAAGTGTTGTTTGTTTGAATAGCCAACTTAGGCCAAATGCCTAAGTTGGGGGTGTGGTGAAAAGAGAAGGTAAATCAAAAAATGTGAAGAAGTCCCCTTGATCCATGGTCTTGAAAAAGGTGGAACCCTGATGAGTCCACGATTTGGACTCATTTAGGGCTATATTTTGATACAATTAGTGTCCTCAAATGAATATTTTGTCTCAATATCTGATGAAAATCCTTAAGTTTCAGGTATTTGGAGTTTGAGGCAAAGCATGGACACTACTTGGCAAGAAGAACAAGGCGGCTGAAAAGAACGAAGAAATGAAGGCAACAAAGATCGCTGAGCCCAGTTGGTGAGTCACCGATCGGCTTGGAGATCACCTTTTGTTTCCAGTGCGCTGAGCACTGAAGGAAAAGGTCAAGTTGGCGATGAAATGGAGCAGTCGGCGTGTCGCTGAACAATTTCGTGAAGCAGTACCATATCGCCCAACGACTCAAAACGTAAAGAGGCAAAAGGCTAAAGCAGGAAGGCGATGAAATCGACCAAATGGTGGATCGCTGAATGTATCGGTGATCACGACTAACTTCACCGAATGGTCCTTCGCAGCACATTTTCAACCACTATAAATGCTTGTTTAAATTTCTAGCTTAGTATCATATCACTATTATTCTTAGAACTTTTTATAGTTTTTAGAGAGTTTAAGTTTTAGAGGGTTTTGGAGACTTTCTTCTAAGACCTTGAAGATTCAAAGGGATTCAACTCCAAGAAATTGGACTTGGTTCTCGAAGATTCTTCACTCTTGACGTGTTTGAAGACTTAATCCTTCATACCCAATTGATGGAAACTGATTTTGGTATACATTTTTATCTCTTTTACATGTCTAGCTAAAACCCCAATTCTTGGGGTGTGATTTTGTGAATATGGGTTAGATTATCTGTTGGGTCTTGCTTGTTGATGGTTTATTTGTTGTTTAAATATGATTTCGTTTAGTAGTTGTGTATGAACTTAATGGAGTTGTAGTTACAAATATAATTTCATCTTAGTGTTTTCGTCTTGCTCGCGAGAGATGTCGTAAAACTAAGACTACTAAATTGATAGCCGGTGGTATTGGGTCGACATGGGTTCAGCTCGAGAGAGGGAATCCTAGTCCTTCTCCCACACATTCAGCTCGAGAGAGTGAATGGGCTAAGGCGGAAGCTGTGCTTAAAGCGGCGACTCGGTGTTTGAGAGAAACCGAGTCAATTCAGGGTAAGTTGCTCGAGAGAGAATTTACCCCCACTATAGTCTAGCCTATTCACAAATACTCAACAATTTACTATCAAAAGCATGTACCCGATAGCTTAGTTTATCCCGTATTCCTATGACATCCCAAGAATCCCATCACTCTATCTAGTTTTCGTATATTTTTGCTGTTTGTAGTTGTTAATTAATACAAAACCCCCCATTGATAATTGACGCTTGCGTCAACCCCTTTAGATTTAGTATGTTTATATTCCATAATGTCTATAGCTATGACTAATTAGAACTAAATTTTATTTTTCTATTAATTCTCAAAACCACTCCCTTGGGACTCGACCCCAACCCTTGGTTGGGTTACTTTACTATAGTATGATCGTACACACTCGAATTGGAAGTTGTATTTTGAATACGCAAACATCATAATGGCGCCGCTACTGGGAGTGGTGTTATTTGAGAATTTTTAGTTAAGTTAAATTTCGTTCTTGTTAATTATAGTTACACTTACTTAATTCTTAGTTTTGTTTTGCCTGTTTGTGTATTGAAACAGGAAAGATGAGTATGAATGGTAACTATGGGTACCAAATGGACCAAGTGCTATCTTCTCTCTACCCAGAGCCAAAAGAGGGGTGGCCTCATGAAAATGAGGCAAACCTCACTAATGAAACTTGAGTGAGGAGTTATGTCGTGCCACGACGTTAAATAAGGCGCTTCTTGGGAGGCAACCCAAGGTTTTACCACTTTATTTTTGCTTTAAGAAATAATGGTGTGTTGTTTGTGAAGGTCGAAATATGGAAAGTGAGTGAAAAGTGCAAATTGGCGAGCCAAAGGTCCAGTCGACGATCTCGATGGAAACCGCCGTTGAGATCCCCACACTCATTGAAGGCTCTGTAAAACTCGGCGAGGCAAGTGAACACTTGGCGAAACGCCGAGAGGATAGACGAGCTCGACTAATGTCGCCGATTAGGTGAAAACTGGACGGTTTTGCAAGCCAAATGTTTAAAAGTTGCAAACTCATTCACTCTCCCTCACTTCTTATCTACCCAAACTCACACCTGCACCATAGTTCTATATTTCTTACGTTTTAGAGTATTATTAGTGCTGATTTGTGCTCGCGATTGGATTACCTTGCTGCCTAGCATTTAAAAATTCTATTTGTCGACACCAAAGGTTGGTTTTCCTTGCCCCGAGTGTATTTTATCAAAATTTATACTCATTTGCAATAGCATGATCTTGTTGAAGTGTTCTGATCCTGCCTGATAGGAGTAGATTGTTTACATGCATGATTTAATTTGATAATCTTGCTCTAGTAGTTGTGACTGTTGAGTTCCTGAAATTGCATGCATTTGAGGGGTTGTGTTTTGATGTTATGGGTCCTACCTTAATTGTACTGGTGCATGCTTTGATTTTGTTTTCAGGGGGTTGCAGGTTGAATTAGAGAAGTTGGGTTAAAAATAGGCACGTTGGGCCGTTTGGCGAGCTGGGTCGAGCTCGTCGAACCACTCGGCAGTTCGCCTAATGTCCCCATCTTGCTTTTGATTTTGTGCTTTATTTGATGATTGATTTTGTAACTTTTGGTGAGAAACTGGATGTCGCCAAAAGTATTCGGTGACTCATCAAAGTCTTCTCTTTCGCCTTTTTATCTGCACCCCTTAACCTTTATGCACTGGAACTTTCGGCGAGCTTGTCCTTGTTCGCCGACAGCGAACGGTGACACGCCGAGTGGTTTTCCCATCGCCTATTTGCTGCAATTTTAGAGCTAATCCCTTCGCCGAGCTCGATCTAGCTCGCCCAAAATTTTTGGTAAGTCGCCCTCTGGTTTGGCGAGTCTATCTGAAATTGTTCTGATGCGCTTTTGTTTAAGCTTCTCTAACTTATCTTCGAGATTTCACAGACATGACTAAATCAAAAGATTCTGAAAGAATAACGCCAGCTCAAGAGAAGTCCAAAGGGATTGCAAAAAAGGAGGATGCAATTACGTCGCAAGGAAAAGCTTCAAAACTACCCACAACTACTAGGAAAGGCAAGGACAAGACACCCACTTCTGCCAGGAAAACCATTACCCTGGACCCTAATATTCCTTCATGGGCCAGGGGATTTTGCAGAGCGGTGCATGTCTTTCTGGCAGACTCACATTCAACAAACCTTGGTGAATCTGGCACTGATGTGCCCCTTGAGGTGACCTCGGGCACTGATGCCCAGACTGATGAAGAGACTGCATAGACATGATCCCCTCTTTACGTCCCTTTTTGTGTTACTTTCTTTTACTTTTTGGATACTTTACTTTATTTGGATTTGAGGACAAATGGTTTTTATTTATAGTGGGGTGAGGCCCACCTTTTGTGTGAATATTGATGTTCATGTTTTGTTTATATATTTTTCGTTGCTGTGTTTAAAATTGAGTCTTATACTACTTTCGGTGAAGGTTTGAGCTTGTTGCTTCTTTTGATTTAAATTGCAAATGATTTTTGCAAATGATTTTGACCCTTCCGAAAAAAAATTCGCCACCTCTTGTATGTGTTGAATGTGGCTGTTCTTTCGCAAATTTGAGTATCAGTTTTGATCAATACAGATGGCTTAAATAGTGCTCATAATCGAACAAGCATGAATGTGCGGCTACGATGAGGCCGAATGAAGTTGCATAAAGAATATGTGAACTCTTTGCATCTCGTTGTGACTAGCCAATTATTAAATCGAGTCTCTTGTGATGATCGTTGCACACTAGCGAAAGTGTGAAGTCTTGTTTGGCTTTAGTATCGATGCCTTGTGTGATGAGCTTACTGTGAGCCATGCATGACAACACCTAGAATTTGCCCCGTTGGTCCGGTCGACTAAGTAAGGCTATCTTTTGATATGATCTTAGGCAACTTCTAAGAGTGTGCGCCAATTGACATATACCTCTTTTGTGGCCTACCTTGTGAGTGTGTGTGAACTTCTTTTGAACACCCCTTGGGCCTTACCTTTCTTTAGAAGAAACTTGATGAAAACAATGCCCTTTCTTTATCCATCACCCATAATCCTCATGAAGTTGTGGTTTGTTTGAATAGCCAACTTTGGCCAAACGCCTAAGTTGGGGGTGTAGTGAAAAGAGAAGGCAAATCAAGAAATACAAGAAAATCCCTTTTACCCATGATTTTGTGAAAAATGGAACCTCTCCATACAAAAAAAAAGAATGAAAAAGAAAAAGAATGAAAAAGTTGTGGAATAAAGTTATGAAAGTATAAAGAAAATTGGGGTTTCCAACTATCCATGGAAAGTGAATAATAGGACTACTTGTGAGCATAAATGAGAGTGATGAAAGAAGATGAAAGGGAGTGTTTTTCAACCTTTGTTTCATGAGGACTATAGCCACTGATCCTAAATGACCATACCTTTGCACTCAGCCCCATTACAAGCCTTGAAAGACCTTTGTGATCTTGAGTGAGCTGAAGCAAGTGTTGATTGGAAAATACAGGCCGACCTATGAATGAAATTATGCATTGTGTTCATCTTTGTGAGTGTGAGTGTTGCATTTGATTCCGAAGCTTTAAACTGTGAACAATTGTGTGAATATGAAATCATTCTTTGTGTGAGGGAATTTGAACACTTTGGTTGAGCTTGAACTTGCATTTGAAGCAAGTATTGTGAGCATGAGATTTTTTGATATTGGTGAGTCACAACTTGAATTTTGAATGCACAATTGATCTTTGCATGAGTAAAGTAAGTCTTGTTGTGTGCATTCATGATTGATTCTTGTGTAGCACTACTTGAGACACCCTTTTTGAACAGCTGAACTCGAGTTATTTGTGGACAAGAAAAATTTTAAGTTGGGGTGTTGATGAGTCCACAATTTGGACTCATTTACGACTATATTTTGATAGAATTAGTGTTCTCAAATGCATATTTTGTCTCAATATCTGATGAAAATCCTTAAGTTTCAGGTATTTGGAGTTTGAGGCAAATCATGGACACTACTTGGCAAGAAGGAACAAGGCGGCTGAAAAGAACGAAGAAATGAAGGCCTGAAGATCGCCGAGCCCAATTGGCGAGTCACCGATCGGCCTGGAGATCGCCTTTTGTTCCAGTGCACTGAGCCCTGAAGGAAAAGGTCAAGTTGGCGATGCAATGGAGCAGTCGACGTGTCGCCGAACAGTTCCACGAAGCAGTACCATATCACCCAACGACTCAAAATGTGAAGGGCTAAAGGCTAAAGTAGGAAGGTGATGAAATCGACCAAACGGTGGATCGCCGAATGTATCGGCGATCCCCACTAACTTCGCCGAAGGGTCCTTCGCAGCACATTTTCAAACACTATAAATGCTTGTTTAAATTTCTAGCTTAGTATCATATCACTATTATTCTTAGAACTTTTTACAGTTTTTAGAGAGTTTAAGTTTTAGAGGGTTTTGGAGACTTTGTTCAAAGACCATGAAGATTCAAAGGGTTTCAACTCCTAGAAATTGGACTTGGGTCTCGAAGATTTTTCACTCTTGACGTGTTTTAAGACTTAATCCTTCATACCCAGTTGATGGAAACTTATATTGGCATAAATTTTTATTTCTTTTACATGTCTAGCTAAAACCCCAATTCTTAGGGTGTGATTTTGTGAATATGGGTTAGATTATCTATTGGGTCTTGCTTGTTGTTAGTTTATTTGTTGTTTAAATGTGATTTCATTTAGTAGTTGTGTATGAACTTAATGGAGTTGTAGTTGCAAATATGATTTCATCGTAGTGTTTTCGGCTTGCTCAAGAGAGAGGTCGTAAAACTAAGACTACTAAATTGATAGCCGGTGGTATTGGGTCGACATGGGTTCAGCTTGAGAGAGTGAATCCTAGTCCTTCTCCCATACATTCAGCTCGAGAAAGTGAATGGGCTAAGGCGAAGGTTGTGCTTAAAGAGGAAACTCGGTGTTCAAGAGAAATCGAGTCGATTCAGGTTAAGTTGTTCGAGAGAGAATTTACCCCCACTTTAGTCTAGCCTAGTCACAAATACCAACAATTTACTATCAAAAGCATGTACCCGACAGTTTAGTTTATCCCGTATTCCTATCACATCGCATGAATCCCGTCTCTCTATCTAGTTTTTGTATATTTTCGTTGTTTGTAGTTGTTAATTAATACAAAACCCCCCATTTATAATTGACGCTTGCATCACCCCCTTTAGATTTAGTATGTTTATATTTGATAATATCTATAGCTATGACTAATTAGAACTAAATTTTATTTTTCTATTAATACTCAAAACTACTCCCTTGGAACTCAACCCCAACCCTTGGTTGGGTTACTTTACTATTGTACGATCGTAGACACTCGAATTGGAAGTTGTGTCTTGATTACGCAAACATCAAACCCCTCCATATTAAAAAATAGAAATAAAATAAGAAAGCAAAAGAAAAATAATGAAAAGGTTGTGAAAGTTGCAAAAGAAATGGGGTGTTGAATATTCCATTAGAAGTGAATAATGGGGTGAATTTTGAGCATGATTCAAATGTTGAAGGAAAGGAAGAAAGTGATGTTCAGACGACACTTCCTAAGAGTAGCAGCCTCTGAGCCTAAAGGACCATACCTTTACACTCAACCCCATTACGAGCCTTGAAAATATCTTTTAATCTTGAGTGAGCTTAAACGAATGTTGATTGGAAAATAAGGGCAAACCTATGGGTGAAGTCATGCATGTGTTCATCTTTGTGAGTGTGAGAGTTGATACGCTCAAATTACACATCCTTTCAGAAGCATAAGCGATCGTTATCAAGTAAAGAACCCAACTTGTAGGTTGGGGTCGATCCCACGAGGAAAATGGTTTAGACTTTACTTTTAACTAACAATTATATTCAATTAGTCAAGTTATCTCCAGAAACAGATAATAAAAAAGGGGGGTTTGTGTTTATGTAAAACAAATAGCAGGAATTTAATAAGTAATCAATAATCAAACTCAACTTAGGTTGTTATCAAGATAAGAGAAATAACTAGGGTATACGTGTTCCCCACAATCTCATAACGCAGCAATCCTAGTAACAACAATCATTTTTTAGTGTATTACATGCAAAGTGATAAGTTAGGTATCTCTAAATCCTTGGTCCGGCATCTAGAGAATTTCACCCCGCACCTTGGTCCGG
>JAJOOS010081836.1:0-24846 GCA_029582725.1 Solanum chiquidenum | reverse complement strand
GATAATCTGATTTGGAACATGTTAATAACTAATTCATGATGATCTGCTGTAATTCTAGAAACCCTAGGTCTATTCATAATAAGGGAATCAAGAAACTGGCTGAATTCTAGGGACCTAATGGGTGAAAGGAACCCACTAGTGAAATCCCACATACCTGGTGATGAATTCCACGGAGAAATCTTTCGATTTCGGGGCTGGAACTGAAGGAACCTTGCTGCGTTCTTGAACTAGGGTTCTTGACCTCTTTTCTCCTCTTAGCGTTCTAATTCTTCTAAGTTTGATTAATGATTTGACTTAGGTAATTTCTAGTTATGTTCCTAGGTTTAAACTGATTAAAATCTCATGATTTAGGGTTTAAACGACGTATCTTAGGGGTTAAACGAAATAGGAAAAGACCAAAAGACCCCTGAATTAACTGTTGTCGGAGTGATCTACGGATTGGACCTACTGGCCGTAGCTCAATCGACGGTCCGTAGGTTGGGTCCGTCGATCAGGTCTGCTCGATAGGCCTTCACTAAAACGAGCATAACTTTTTACTCGGAGGTCATAATTAAGCAAACTCGGTGGCGTTGGAAAGATAATTCAATTATCTATCATATCACAGGTCATGGGACACACAATTCATTTTGTGCTAAAAGTTATGACCATCTGAAGTTTACCCATCAACAATTTTCAGCTAACTAGCTGCTGACCCTCATCTACGGTCAGACCTACGGACCGTAGATCGATTGACGATCCGTGCTGGTCGATCGTCAATCGGGACTGAAGCTGGGCTTTAGGGGTATCGATCCACGGACACGAACTACGGTCCGTCACTTGACCTACGGACCGTAAGTCCGGCCGTGGGTCAACACTTAGCCAAATTTCTGACTGAGTTTTGGGGAAGTTTTCTGTCACAAACTACGGACCTGCAGAACGGACCATGAGTCCATCTATGGTCCGTGGATGGTGTCCGTGAGTGCCACCTGCAACACCAGAAATCTGAAATCTCTATTTTTGGATTACGGGGTGTTACAAAATCAGTTACCCTTAACCGATTTAGACTTTTCAACCAAAACACAATATCTGAATCCTTTATAGATTTAGGAACAGATTTACAATGTACGTGCAGAAGAAATAATCCTAAGATAACTAAGCTTGCAGCTCTATCAGTTCCCTATTGTTCTTGAGGATGATTCTTCAGTTTTTTGTTAGCCTTTGCAAGAGTTCTTGAGAGTTTTCAAGTTGAAAAAATTAAGGTTATAACTATTGGACATAATCTATATGAAGAATAGTCACAACCTTCGAAGCCATGTCATTGGCTGAGGTTTCTGCCACTTCTGCCACTGTAGGAGACTGTGCACCAACCAATTGTACTTTTTCCAGCCTGGCAGTTGTGTGTATATTTTCGTCGTATCAGGTCCCTTTACAAGGTCCCTGGGTTTGTCAAATCATCAAAACTACAACTAACAACCTTATATATAATACAACTTGAAGGTCTTAGTATTTGATTGTGAATTCCATACCATGGTTCCTAGAATTGTAACGCACATATTCCATCAATTAGTCCAAGTTATGTACTTGAACAATATAACGATTTTGTTGCACCATTAGTGTAATTTAACATGTTATAGCAGTTACTAATGTCATTCGGTGGTGGAGTTGCAGCTTCGGCAGAACCTAGTAGTTTTGGCTTAACCACATAATATGTATAAATAATTTTCCAAATATCATACCTATAGAGACATGGAAGATTAATCGTCTAATTCAAATTCTTATTTCACAATTCGGAAAGAACGAAATAACTCTTGAATTGTTGTTGTCCTAAAATTAACTACTCTCTCTGTTCAATAATAGTTGTCCACTATTGATTTGGCACACTCCTTAAGAAATAATAAATGATAGGGGTAATATTATTATATGATCCTTTGATTCTATTAAATTTAATGCTTTGAAAAATGTGTTAGATGATAAATAATATTTAATAGCATGGATAAAATAGACACAAAAGGTGAATTATCTCTTGATATTCTAAATTGAATAAGTATTGTTGGACAACTATTTTTAGTATAGTGGACAACTATTGTTGGACGAAGGGAGTAGAAAACTGTTGAAATTATAGCAGGCCTAGAAACGTTTTTGTTTAATTCAGCTGATGGAAAGGTTTTTTTTTTTGAGTTATTAGTTGCAGGTTAATATCACTTATTTACCATTTTTCCAATAACTTTAAGACTATTTTACTCTCTCAGACGCCTATATATATATTTCTACAGTGGTCGATCAATAGTGAAATGTATTAAGATTTTATCTGCATTAACTAAGCAAAGCTAAATGGTATATTTCTATCCTCGTTAGTGAATCAACACATGATAGAAGGAAATCATACTCGAGCTTTTTCATTCACGAGTCTCCAATAAATTCAACAAATTTAGGGTGTGTTTGGTACGAAGGAAAACATTTTCCGGAAAATATTTTCCAATTTTCTCATATTTCGTTGGGTAAAATCTTTTGGAAAATGTTTTCCAAATCAACTCAGTTTCCTCAAATTTAAGGAAAATGACTTCCCTTCAAAAATTAAGAAAAACATTTTCCAAAACTCTCCTTCAACTTCAAATTACAATTTTTTAGCTTATTTTTAAAAAAATATTTTTAACTTCAATTAGTTATTTTTTTATCCGACCCTCACCCCTACCCCCCAAAAAAATTTAAGTTTATTTTTAAAAAATATTTTCAATTTCAATTTATTATTTTTTCACCCCACCCCCTACCCGTTCACAATTCTATATATTCCATTGACTATAGAAGTTCCCAAGGAAACCCCCTCCCCCCCTCCCCCGCCTCCAAAAAAAAATTTAAGTTTGTTTTTAAAAAATATTATCAATTTCAAATTTTTATTTTTTTACCCCATCTCACCCCTACCCCCCCCCCACCCCCGCACCAGCCCCATCCCCACCACCCCACCCCAAAAAAATTAAGTTATTTTTTAAAAAATACTTTCAATTTCAATTCAAAATTATTTTCTACTCTCTAGTAAAAATAAAAGTTATTTTCTCAAAAATACTTTTCATTCATAAATCAAACACTAAAAAAAAAAAAATCCGAAAAATATTTTCTACTCACCAACCAAACATGAGAAAACAAGTCCAAAATCTACTTGTTTTCTAGGAAAACATTTCCTTCATACCAAACACACCCTTAAACTCGTTATTTTATATTAGTACTACCAAGTAAAGTTACCTATTCTTTTAACTATATTCTTAACAAGTCTTAATATACGGTAACCTTAGTTAATTTGCCGTAACAAGTTAAGTATTTCATCTCGATCACTTTTATTTGTCCAATTTATTAAAAATTATAGGATATACGGTAACCTTAGTTAATTTGCCGTCTTTTTTTTCATGTGTATATATTAAATCTTGAATATCCTTAACAAATTTTCTGACTTTGCTACTGATTATATTCATTGCTCTTTAAAGGGTGTGATAAATTAATATTGAACGAATAAAAATGAACGGAGGATGACTTACTATTTGCCCTTTTATATATAGTTCAAGACTTCAATTCTAAGTCTTCCTTATAGCTTCTCATCATCTTCCTCTTTCTTCCTTTTAGCCTTTGTAATCTTTGTCACTTTTGGTACAGTATAAAACACTGATATTGACACCAACATGTAATACTAACAACTTTAATTTCCTTTTAAGTTTTGGCAAACAAAAAAATGAAAAAAAAACTATATATTATAAGTTTTCCTTGTAACTTCTCTGTTTTATTCATCTATTTTAGTTGTTGACTATTAGTCCACCTTGTTGAAGGTCTTTATAATCTTTATTCCACACTTTTTCTCCTTTTTTATCATATGATTGTACGAAATAAATTATTTTTCTACATTAAAGTTACTTGTCATTTTCCACATATATTTTTACTAAACTTTCATCATTTTTGTTGAATGCAGCAATAGAGAATATTTTGTTGCTTCAATATAATATAAAGTTATTAGTAACTAAAAGATCATAATCTTAGAAGAAGAAGAAGAAGAAATACAAAGGTAAAGTTTTTATTTTTTTTATTTTTTATCTATTTGTTCTTGCATGTTGATGATCATGATGATGATGTACATGTTGTTGTTTTTTTAATTTTATTTTCTTTGTATAATTTTGATTACTATTAGGGGAAAATGGCAACTACTACAAAGAAGAAACCAGAGAAAACAATTCCAGGCATAGTGGATTTGGTGTTTTCTTGGACTTTAAAGGATGTGTTGAACAAAGATCTTTACAATTCATTTGTCGCCTATTCTATTTTAAAAATATATGTAAGTTTTTACCTGTCCAGTTTAAAAAATCAAGAGATAATTTCTCACTTAGGTCCTAATTTATCCTTATTATTTATTATAGTTATTTTTCAATACATTTTCGAAACATTAAATTTATTATATTAAAATGTTAATATAGTGAAATTGCCATTCAATTTTTTTAAAAAAAAGGTATGCCAAATCAATAGGTGAAAAATGAAATACTAAATGCTTTTTAATGTGTCATTGTATCAAGTATTCTATTCGTATTCCGTTCAAGCCATGGAAAAATGAGAAAAGAAAATGAAACAAAGGAAATTAAAGACGAACCTTAATTTTTTTTAAAATCTCTTTAATTTCCAATGAAGAAAAGGAAACGACTTTTTTTTTAAAAAAAATAAAAAATTACTTCACGTTATTGTTTCATCTACAACATTTCCTATACATAATGAATTAATTTACTTTGGAAATTAAATTTACTCAGCTGGTAGTCATATACTCTTTAACTCCTCAACCAAACACAAAGCAAAAAAAAAAAAAAAAAAACTCATAATCTCAGAAGAAGAAAAAGGTAATTAATTAATTATAGTAATTTTTCCCTTCTATTTGTTCTTGCATGTGTTAAAAAATAATGTTCTGTTTTGTTTTGTTTTGTTTTGATGACTACTAGGGAAGATGTATGTATATTGACTAGAAAAAAAAGTATACAGTAAATCAGTCTCTCTATTTGTGCGAAGATTCCTAAGAAAACTGATCTTTTGTTTGTTTTGATGACTATTAGGGAAAATGGTAATATATGTATAATATGTGTAGGATATCTATGTATACCTGCTAGAAAAAGTAAACAGTAAATCTATAAGAAAATCTATCTGATTATTTGTGTGAAGATCCATAAGAAAATTGTTCTTTCGTTTGTTTTAATGACTACAAGGGAAGATGTATAATATATGTATAGTTCATTTATTCCCTTTATAGTATGTGTATGATGGTGTATAATCTATGTATACCAGATAGAAAAAGTAAATAGTAAATCTGTCCGACTATTTGTGTGAAGATCCTAAAAAAATTTGATGTTTTGTTTGTTTTGATGACTACTAGGGAAAATGGCATTGGCAACTACTACAAAGAAGAAAACAGAGAAAAAAAGCCCCCCAGGGTTGATAGATTTTGTGTTTTCTTGGTCTTTAGGGGATGTGTTGAACAAAGATCTTTACAAAGACAAGGTTTGAATATTTCTTCTTCTTGGAAGTATTTATGAATAGTGTTTTAAGTTATGTTTAATGATCGTTGAAAAATATTTATACAATCAGATCACTTATATAACTACACCGACTAAGAGCCAAGTATGCATAAAGTCTTGTACAATGGAAGGCATCAAGTCTTGTTCTATCTTTCTCTATTCTCATTTAACATATATTGATTTGAAACAAATATTCATTTTGAAACATTCGTCTTCTCTAGTTCATTTGTGATTTGTCATCCTTTTTTCCAAAATGTGTAAGGTTATGGAGATTCCTGAGACGTTCTTATCGATTGATCATTACATGAAGTCATTCATTACTCCACTTATTGAAGAAACACATGCTGATTTGCTCTCAAACATCACCACAGTTTCACGAGCCCCTGCACTCGAGGTTCTTGATGTCAGAGAATCAAAATATTTTAAACCTCCAAAAAGTTTATATTATGATATTTTGGTAAATAGAGCTATGGAGGGGAAGAAAGTTGAACGAAAGTATAAACCAATGAACGGAGATTTGATTGCACTATCAGATGTGTTACCAAGAAGAATTGATGATTTGAACAGACCAAAGATATCTTATTTGATTGGCATAATCAATGACATAAAAGATGAAGATTCATATCGGATACACATTCAGTTTTCGAAGCCTATTTCATTTCAGAAACAAGACAACGAAAAGGGTGAAAAAGGGGACAAACTTTTTGTTGTCTATCTTTCCAATTTAACAACAAATCTTCGAATATGGGCTGCTTTGAATCCGAACATGGAAAATGCAAACTTGAATATCATTATGACTGTGCTGAAAAGTAATCCAATTACTGTAAGTAAACATCTTCTTTCCCCTCTTCTTCTTAACTACATATTTACAATTTGGCTTGTAAGTTATATTGAGTATGTGATTGTGGTAGTTTTCAGGAGGCTCTACTTTCTATACTTCGTTTCATTTTCAAGTAGTGTTAGTCTGTTGTTGATATATATATCGTTTCTAAAACGTATGTTGTTTACATGTATATGTAAAGAGGTGTCTGTGACATTGCTTAGTCTTGTTCCTTTCTTTTATAGCCATTTTGAAGGTATATTATAAGGTCATCTTTTGAGGTTTGTTGTTTCAATTGTCTGCAGGATGAAGTAGACTGCTCCCTTTGTTCCTCCTCAGAATCTAAAACTAATGCTTTATCGAATTCAAGTGCCATTATTCAGTCCTTTGGGCTAGACGGTGCTCAACAAGAGGCTGTTCTAAGCTGTATTGCAACAAAAGAATGTGTTCACCGGAATACTGTTAAGCTAATTTGGGGTCCTCCAGGAACGGGGAAGACCAAAACAGTTGCCTCCTTACTATATGTCCTGTTGAAGATGAAATGTAGAACTTTGACTTGTGCTCCTACGAACATTGCTGTGTTGGGAGTTACGAAGAGGCTGATGCAACATGTACGAGATGGTCTGGAATTTGACACATATGGTTTAGGGGACATCATTTTATTTGGTAATGCAAAAAGAATGAACATTGATGATCATGAAGATCTGTTTGATGTATTTCTTAATACTCGTGTTTGTATTCTTGCTTGCTGTTTGTCTCCTATTCCTGGGTGGAGAAGTGCTATTGAATCCATGATATATTTTCTTAAGGCTCCTATGAAGCAATACCGACAATACTTGAGAGAAGAAGAAGAAAAGAACAGTACCAAGCATTTGCGGAAAAAAGTTGTCATAAAAAACTTACAAAAGAACAAGAAAAAGGCATCGAAGTATAAACGAAGTTTCAAAAGGAAGAATAACTTCACATCCAATGGTGAAGTGAACATGACCAATTTTGTCGAGACAAGTGAAGAAGAAGCCATTGTTTGGACATTTGAGGAGTTTGTTATCAAGAGATTCAAATGGATCCAGAATCACTTCACGTGTTGTCTGACGAGCTTGTACACACATCTGCCTACTACTTTCCTTCCACTAGAAGTAGCTAAGGAAATGATAAGGCTTCTTAAGATGCTTCAAACTCTTGAAACATTGTTTGGATCTGTGGTTACATGCAAAGAGTTCAAAGAAGTTTTGCTTGGTATTTTGGCAAGTAATAAGACGAGGCGTTTTGCTTATCTATATGCAATTAAACAAGGATGCCTTAAAGTATTGGAATTTCTCAATGACAGTATCTCTCTTCCCAAACTCATTTACGACTATCAAATTCGAAGCTTTTGTCTAAAAGGTGCTTGATTGATTTTCTGCACTGCTTTTAGCTCATCAAAATTGCATAGAAGGGGAATGGAACCACTAAAGATGGTGGTAATTGATGAAGCTGCTCAGCTGAAAGAATGTGAATCCACTATTCCGTTACAACTCCCTGGTCTCCGCCATGCTATACTCATCGGAGATGAGAAACAATTGCCTGCTATGGTTCAAAGCAAGGTTTTCAAATATTCTTAGTACTGAATGTTCTTTCATTACATTGCTGCTCTTTCATAATTTACAATTAGTGTCTGTTTTGTTGACAGATTTGTGAGAAGGCTGAGTTCGAGAGGAGCTTATTCGAGAGGCTGGTAATATTAGGGCACAAGAAGCAACTTCTTAATGTTCAATATAGGATGCATCCAAAAATAAGTTTGTTCCCGAACAACGAGTTCTATGAGAAGAAAATTATGGATGGTCCTAATGGACCAGCTGCTATATATATATATGAGAAGAGATTTCTTAAAGGAGATATTTTTGGCTCGTATTCATTCATTAATGTGAGTAGCGGAAAAGAGGAGCTTGATGACGAGCACAGTACGAGAAATATGGCAGAAGTGCTTGTTGTAGCTGAGATAGTTGCAAACCTTCAGAGAGGTAATACTCTTTTATCTTTCATGAATTTAATATGCTCAACAGGTTTGTGTTTCAAGACTCTTATTATAATTTGAAATACAGAATCTGTCTCTTCAAATCACAAAGTCCGTGTTGGTTGTATATCTCCTTACAAAGCTCAAGTTTTTGCTATTCAACAAATTCTTGGCAAGAGATATAGCACGGATGTCAAGAGTGATTTCTCAGTGAACGTACGTTCTATTGATGGTTTTCAAGGTGGTGAAGAGGATGTGATAATTATATCCACTGTTCGTTGTAATGGGAGTGGATTGGTTGGTTTTCTTTCTAATATTCAGAGAGCAAATGTAGCACTGACTCGAGCAAGGTACTGATTTTGAGGACAACATTACTACATTTCAGAATCATTCAAATTGATGGAAACATTGTTATGCAGATACTGTCTTTGGATATTGGGAAATGCTGCAACCTTGGTTAACAGTGGCTCTATTTGGAAGAATATAGTCATTGACGCCAAGGCTCGTGATTGTTACTTTGATGCTATTGATGACATGAGATTGGCTCAAGCAGTTTTGAATGCTACCGTTGAGCTTGGACAGATAGATACATTACTCAGAACAGACTCCCCTCTATTCAAAACAGCTAAGTGGAAGGTATGTTACTTCAATTTGTTTGTCTTTGACTCTTTAACTCTAACTTTCCACTTTCCACATGACATGTTTAAAACCTAACAGGTTTTGTTCTGTGAGAATTTCTCGATATCCATAGCCAGAATTAAGGATGTCGAGATCAGTAAAGAAGTGGTTTCCCTATTGATGAAGCTATCAAGCGGTTGGCGTAAGTCAGAAAAGAAGAGAATGATCAACAACAAGGGTGGGAGTTCTTCTGCACTGTTGGAGGTCTACAATGTGAAGTACCTAAAATTGATTTGGACCATAGATATTCTGCAGCAGGACTCGATACACATTCAAGTACTAAAGATCTGGGACATTTTACCAGCATATCAGATACCGAACTTGTCAAAGGACCTTGACATCCTTTTTGGTCAATATACAGTGGATATGATGAATCGTTGCATATCCAAACGAGTGGAACGGTACATACATGTCTTTGTTTTTGCCTCTGTTCTAAATTGCTGTCTTATCATCTGTTCTTATAAGTCATATTCATTTGCTGTCTTCACAAATCATCCTTGTTCTGTAGAAACTTGGTTCTTCCAATGACTTGGCCAAACAACGTCTCAGGAACCGGATCAGCTCACAGTGAACGAGACCAGAACTTGGCACGTCAACTGTCAGCTATGAGTTTGAATGATAAACCAGGATCTTCAAGAAGTTCCAAGTGAGTGTACATACGTTGAGACTTATAGAGTTTCTTGTTAACATCGTTTTTCTGGAAAATTTGGGATGCTATAGCGAATTGTTGTTATAGAAAACATATAATACAGCATAACGTGAGGAATCAGTTCCAAAGAAAACTTGGCCGTTACAGTGAAATATAATAGAGAAGTCTGACGAAAAGTTTTTTAAAAACGAAAGTTTGTTATACATTTTTGTTATTTGGACAGATGATTTGCTTGTAAACCATGGACAGATCAATCTAGTTACTAACTATACTCATTTTTACCAGTAATTTTCGTCAGTCCAAGACGAAGAAAGGAGGAACGATCAAAGCAGTGTGGCAACCGGTATCAAATCAATCTAGTTACTAACATCCCAAAGATTATATGTAATGTTTTGCATCATTTAGGTAAGTACGTTCAAATTTTTCTGCAATTTTTAGATGATCCATCTAAGTTCATTTACAGGTCTTCAAATTTCGCAGTTTGTAGAGTCCATTGCTCAGAAAAGATAGGCATATCATGGAAATGTGATGGATAGATTGAAGGCTAATCAGTTGAACATCCTTCTTCATCGGAAAATTATATTGTGTATGTATGTTAAGTTTAGTTTTTATATATATGAAGTCTTGAACCCTCTTAACGAAATTTATGACTCATGCATTTATCATGTTATTATTGCAACATGGGTGGCTGTTGCTTTTACTTGTTATTGAAGTGTTATTATAGCCTTTACTTTGTCCTTGGATTCTTGAATCAACTCATTTTGTTGATCCTTAAATGTTCAGCTACAGCATGTATGATCAGGGGCAGAGGTAGAGTAATAGTTACGAGTTCAGACGAACTTGGTAGCTTTTTCTTATTAGGAATTCGATTAAGTAGGTATAAATATCAAATTTTAAACCTAGTAACTAAGACCAACTATATTTTCGGTGAAAGTTTAAAACCTATAAATTTCAAATCCTAGCTTGATTTTTCAGGTGAAAAAAACAACAATATGGATTGGTGCCGGTTGAGTCATTAAAGGATATATTGACATGAAACCTTACTAACAAAGTTTTAATATAGTTTATCTTAATTTTCTCTCACAATTTATCAAAGTGAAATGCATGTTCCAGCATAAACTCAAATTTTATTGATGTCAGAACGCCTACTAAGAATTTCACTATAACTTGTGGGATATTATAATACGAATATAAAGTTTGAGGTGTGTTTTAATTTATACAAGGTCATTCAAGTAGAAAAATGAAACTATAATTGGGATGTAAAATTCGTGAAAAAATGATACTTTTAAGTATGTTTGTAACCATTATCTCTTCAAGCATTGGAGAAAAAACCTATTAAACATGTAATTACTCACAAATACATTTCTCTTGTGACTTCTCAACATAGTCAAACTATCATTTTTTCGTAAATTTTACACCTCTACTATCAATTGTTTCTTTTTCTTATCTGAACTATCATCATGTATGTAGTAAGACACACTAAAATCAATATAGTATTAAACACATAAAGACATTAACATAAAACAAGTATTATCACTACACTCAAAACTTAGGTTAGACACATTTACTCAAATCATTAAATCACAAACAACAATATTATCATTATTCTCAAAAACTATCAATCACATCTGCTTCAAATCTCTAACCATTAATCATAGAGGATCTGCTACATTTGTTCAATCATCTACCGTACTTAATTATCTAATACAATTGCGCGGAACTTCATTGATTCTCAATAGCATTACTGTCGCCCGATGATCTTACGTCCATGGATCCACTTGCTGCATCGTTTTCTAAAACTCTCTACATTTTGGCAAAAAAAAAAGATCTATAAGTTCAATGAAACATGTAGGAGGAATAAAATTCACGTAATATCAGAAGTTATGAGACATAATAGGAGGAATGAACAGAACTCATTTTTATGCATATAGTCATACTTGGACAAATCAATCACGTAAAATACGATATACGATAACTTCAATTAGCGGTTGAAGGGACAAAAATAAGAAGAAGAGAAGAATAATTCAGAGCCTGATAAATAATCAGATTATATCATTACAGCACCAACAAAATCTAGCAAGACAAGTTGCTTCACTCTACTGGACTTGTAAATACTTACAGAATATATGCATAAAGCTAAGACTAATTACATAAAAACTTACGCATATCTCCTTTGCTGCCTCATTAACATATGATCCATCTTCATTCCTATGAGTAGCGAGATAAAGTTCCCCTCGTCCAGGCTTTTGTCCAGTCTTAGCCATCTATAAAAAAAAAAAATAAGTCGTAATAACGTAACGAACCAGGAATAGTTGTTGGTAATTAAAGCAATCCAAAATGAAGTAAAAGATCTTTCACCATTTCAGCCCTTCTTCGGGAGTTGAGTTTGGAGCCACCAATGTGTGAAATGGTTTGTTTCTTCCGATTTTCAGCATTTTTTTTACACATTTCCTAACAAAAAGATCGAATTATAAACATATGGTCTTGCATTCGACTCGGTAGTCCTAAAACAAAATCACGACTTCAAAAATAAAAAAAAATGGTTAGCTTATCTGTTTTATGCAAAATATACACTCCAATGACATAAATTTAAAGAGGGTAAGGGAAGAGTTGTCCGATATAAGCCAGCAGGCATTACTTCTTGATGGATCACCAACAGACGTAAACATTTAGTGCTTAAACGTATGCAGCAACATACCACGGGATGTCACCAAGAAAGAAACCAGCTAAGTTGACTAGGAAGTTCAACAGAAGCCTTTGGGTTAGGAGTATAGGAGCTTTCAACAAATTCTTAGTTCAGGAGTACCTTTTTTTCCTTTCCTTTTCTTTTCTTTTTGATCGGATGCAAAAAAGTGGTCTAATTCGAGAACTCCAACTTTAACTAGTGATGATATCCAAACTGGATAGTGAAGTAGGTGCTGAGTAAACTGAGTTCTGTAAATTCTCGTAACGTTTGGGCTTCGGCATATCTACAAGCAATAAAAGTAGATGTTCGACAGTGTTTCCATACCATACTATCACACTAACTATTTCTCTCATTTCGAACAAGAAAAAATAGAACTAACTGTTTTCCATAAATCGAACAATTAAACACTAATAGATATCATAGAAAAAGTTCATTTTATGTTATCCGTTAAAAGTTTGGTTCATGTGCATCATTTATTTAATTTGTCACCTTATTTCTAAGTAATTTCAATAATCAATAACAATCAATAACCGATTAGTCGATATCTTAATGGTTCTATAATAATTTTACATGTTTACAAATCGATAACCAATAAGTCAAATCGATAAACTTTAAAATTGAACCAGTGCAAATTAAAGTTTTTTTAAAAAAAAGATATTCTACATAGTTAAAAATGTTGTCGTTCAATACTTGTGATAGTTCAAGACGGCTAGTTTGTCCTTCACTTTTAATTGAGATGTGAATTATGTGGTAATATCAAAATTCTAATAGTTTTAGCTTTGACATCAAATACATTATATTAAAACATAATAGTAACTCAATTTATTTAGATATTAAACATCGAATGAAAATTAAAAAAACTCAACTACCATAACATTAGTTTATTTTGGGATTTGTTGTGATAGAAAGCAAACTAAACTAAATTAATTTATGTTCATCTATAGAAAATTTGACTTCAAGAGATCACTAAATAAAGATATAATGATAAATTTACCTAATTTCTTAAGGGATGCGAAATCTAAAATGGTGACATATAAATAAAAATGAGGGAGTAACAATTTATTGTTAACAAATACAGGTCTAAATTAAGTTGCTCAATGTGTACATGATAAGTTTTTGGTCTCTTGTCATCTCTGTTATTATTTTAATTAGTTGAAGATGAGCATGTTCAAATATATGATTTGTCAAAGTTTTGTTCATTTTTTGTGTATTAATCTAATTGCTTGAGTAAAAATTTACGTAAAAGTAAGGTATTCCAAAAATTCAAATTAATCACGTAGGTATGGGATAAACATAAGTCTTTTTGTTAAATAAAAGTACATTCAAACTTTTTTTATAATGATCATTCTCTCTAATTTTATTCGTGAATTTGGACATAAAAATTTGAAGTTACTTTTTTTTTTAAGAAAGTACTATAAATTACATAGTTGACAAGTTAAAATATCTAAAAAACATGGGGGGAAAATTGATAAAAAAAAAACTTGATTTATTCTTGAAATTTCAATTGTGCCATATAAATTGAGACAAAGTAACATTTTACTCTAACAATTAAGTTTTCTTTATAATCGATTTTTCATATATATATATATATAATTAAAAGAATATCTGAACAAATGACATTGGTACTGAGAGATTGATTGTATACCAAAAATTCAAACAGTCAGGTCATGCAATCCAATGTGAAGGCTGCATTGAGTTAGCTTTGATTAATTCACAATTGGTCCACTTTGACAACTGTGTAAGTTAATCCAAATTTGGTGTATTTATGAGAAAAGTTATATATTAATTCCTAGTTGTATTTTAGTATCTTTATTTTGCTCTATAAATAGCTTATCTTAAGAGAGGATAATATCCTCAAATTAAGCAGCAAATTCAAAAAAAATAAAAAATACAATGGCCTTTTACAAAGTTGGTATCCTTTCTCTCCTTCTATTGTCTGGTAAGGCTTCTTTGATATATATTTTGATTTATAACCAGCTTTAAGCCAAAAATGTAATATTGTATATCTAAGTATTAAATGATCAGGTTAAATTAAATTTGAAGAGTTATAAAAGTGGAACGAGTTGATAAGTGGACGGGTTAATGATCGAGTAAAAAGTTACCTAAGCTTATATGGGTTAAATAATGGGTCAATGACCAATTCAAACTCTGATCAAGTTTCAATTTCTTTTTATATATTTTAATAATTTATTTAGCACCTAATAGTTTTTTATTATTATTATGGTGATATATAACACATCAATTTTTTATTTAAAAAAACTTTTAAGAATATTTTGATGAAATTTTTCATAGTACAATTTGAGTTATGTTTAGTCAAATCAGCAAAACTTTTTTATGTACAAATTTGTTGGATCAAAATGAGTTGAGCAGATCAATATATAGGTTGTGTTGATCTTTGGAGAGTCAAATGGGCTAAGTTATTAAATAGACCCTTACTTGTGCTGAGATAGACCAAGTCAAAATGAGCTAAACAAACGGATAATTGTTAATCCGTCCAAGTAAATGAGTTTTTAAAGATATTTCAATAGGATTTCTCACGAGTCAATTTAATCTACATGTTTAGTCAAAATGGGATAAGCTAGTGAATCGCGCCGGTCATTTATATTTTCATGAGCTAATCTTGACGTCCCTAATTTTGATGTGCTACACATATCAAGCTTCCAAACTAAATGTGCATCTTATATCCTTTTTTATAGGTATATTTTTGTTGGGAATTCAAGTGGAATATACAAATGCCAAGTCATGTCTTCAATATTGTGATGATAAAGTGGCCTACATGACTTGTCCTTCTTCTGGAGATGAGCAAATTAGTCAAGTTTGTGTCAATTGTTGCACAGCAGATGAAGGTTGTAAATTGTTTAAAACTGATGGATCGTTAATTTGTACTGGAACTAAAGATTAATATAATTAATCCATCCTTAATTATCAAAATGTATTGTGATAAAAAAATAATCTTTAAGTATTTGTATAATTGTACACGTGTGTAATAAGGCTTGAGTTATTTACTCTGGCAACGAATGATGTGTAATTCTACTATTTTTCGTCCTTACAATTTAACATCAGACTTCTCATTTAATATTTAATTTGATGATTTATAGATAGTATTTGTATAATTGTACACGTGTCTAATAAGGCTTGAGTTATTTACTCTGGTGATAAATGATGTGTAATTTTACTATTTTTGTCTTAATAATATAACTTCAGACTTCTCATTGAATATTTTATGTGATAATTTATAAATGCACAAATATATAAGGTTTAGATGGAGAGTGTAAAATAGACAATTCACTTCAACGTATATGACTAAGATTGTCAAGTCAAACTTTAAATATATATATGATTGAAGTTGAGATATTATGTAAAAAGTTTAACTTTAGATAAACAGAACTAAAGTCAAACTGCGCTCAAACCATATTTGAAATAGAGTTAAACTTTAGACATATATAACTAATGTTAGGATACTATAAAGATTTCTAAAACATAGGGGTGTCAAATGAATCGATTGGGCTGAATAAAAACAAGTTTAATTGAGTCGAGTTAGTAAATTGATGAGTTAATCGTCTAAAAGTCATTGAGAAACTACTCATTTGGGGCTTACTTATTCAGATTTAGATATTTAGATATTAATACAAATCTTAATATTTAAATGTGCATTCAGATTAAAGCGTCTTAATCTTAATGAAAACAAATTATTTGTTCAGAAAAAGGGAATAAAAAGAAAGCGTGGACGGCAGGATTCGAACCTGCGCGGGCAAAGCCCACATGATTTCTAGTCATGCCCGATAACCACTCCGGCACGTCCACTTGGTGAAAGCTAATTCCGTGTGCAGCTAATTTATTTATTGAGACGGAGACACGGAGGAGGTATTTGGACATACTTTTTAGGGAAAAAGGACAAATACACCCCCAAATTATCATAAATGGTATGTGTATACCCTTCGTTATACTTTACGTATGTATATATCTTTGCCGTTAATTTTTTAGGTTGTGTATACCCTTAACTCAAACGGAGGAACACGTGGCATCATCCTAGGCATTTATCCAATTTTGATATATTTACCCAAAATTTAAAAAAAAAAAAAAACCCCACCCAACTAGCCATTCCTAAAATACAATGAAGACCCGAATTAAATATATGTTCCAAAAATCGCCAGAAAACAGCCTTCAAATTCGTCAATATGCCTGAGTTTGAGATGATTATTCTACCGTGTGATCCAACTGAGGCTTTTAACCTCAAATGCATTGTCATCCGCCCTTCAAAACATCTTGTTCTCCACATCTAATCTATGTTTTGTTCTCCAGTGTTGCAATTTTGTGGGAAATTGATTTTGTTCTTCAGTATTGCAATTCGTTGGACACACAATTTCTTATGCATCGTTCTCCACCCTCTAATCTATGTTTTCCAAAAGATAAATTGAATCAGTGGAATCATCCATCAATCTCTTTTGGCAGCCGGCGACGGAACTTCGACATCTCTGACAAATGGAGCTAATGCAAAAAGAGGTGTCACCCCATCGCTAGCCTAACTCGTCAAAAACACCCAAAAGACACCACCACCAAATTATATTTCAAGGCAGCGCCACCCTGAATGGTTCTCAGTCATGACATCACCGCCGCATCATGCCACCAAAATGATAATCGACAATGCAATTCTGTGGGAAATCATCTCAGCAATACTAATACGTTAAAAGCCTCAATTGGATCACAACAGCGCTCAACGAATTTGGAAATTAGGATTTGATGTTTAAGTTGGGTTTGGTTTTTAATTCGGGTCTTAGAAATGAATAGTTGGGTTTTTTTTAAAAAAAATTTAGGTAAATAAATTAAAATCGGATGAATGCCTAGGATGATGCCACGTGTCCTTTTTCCCTACTTTTTATAATAATTTTTTCAAATACTTTCTAAATATTCTGAATTGTTAACTATCGTACCTTATAGCACTTTTTATATAATTTCTAAATTTTATTTAAAATAAACTAAAAATTATCTGTTCAAATTTATATCAAATTAGTTTCACTGTTGTTATATTTTAAATCAATGCAAACTAATTGAAATGGGGAGTATTTCAATTGATAGTTGAAGATTGAATAAATTAACATTGTATTGGTCCTTGGATTAGGGTAACAACATGGTACGATTTTCAAATTTGAAATATAACTTGAAGTTGAATTTGTCAAATATTATATTTCAAATTTTAAAAAATATATAATGAATAAACATGCCCCCTCCCTTATGTGGATGGATAACTATTGGAAGAAGAAGTGGTGGAGGATAAAGACTTAGGTACAAGTTTAATTAATGAATTAAGTAAGGTAGTGATTACCTCCCAATTTTGTAATTAGTTACTGTTTTAATTTGTTTGTTTTACAGGTTTTTTTTAAAAAAGAGTCTTATTATAGCTTTATAATTTTAATTTTCCTTTTGAAATATTTAAGATTATGAAATTAAAAATATTTTAATATATTCAACATATTTTTAAATTACTATTATAAATTTAAATTATATTTAAAAAAATACTTCGTTCAAATTAAAATAAAACGAACAAACTAAAACGAAAAGGTTATGGTTTACCAAATTCCAACTGTCCCCCAACTCCATGGCCAAACGAATTTTAGGTCCACCATAATTAAAGTTTTGTGCCGCACATTAATAATTAATTAATGTAATTTGTTTGATCAAGTTTTTGATTAATTAAAAGTAATTATTGTTTTAAAAAATGATTATTCAAAAAAGTATGATATTTGATAAAGTTTTTAAGGAAAAATAAGTAGTATTTTCTTTGAGTAGCATTAGTTGTTTTTTCAAAAATTGTTTTTTTTCGTAAACGCATTTTAAGAAAAATACAATCTAAAAATTTAATCAAATATTAATTGTTGCTCAAATTACTATTAAAATTTATTAGTGAACCTATAATCTTTTTTTTGACAAATAAATTTAGAAAAATTAGTTAAATATTATGATTTCTCTTAATATACTTTTAAACAGGTTATGAGAACTTTAAATTTTGTATTTGAGTAGAAACAATAATGGATAATATTATTGGACAGAAATTGATCTGTAAATAATATTTCAATGTGCTCAAATACTACATGTATAAATGCATTCAAAGCAATAAGAAAAATAAATCCACGTCAAAAGTTATAAGTAAATCTCTCTTTTGGAAAAAGCAAAAAGAGCAGAGAAATTATTTTTTATTTTTTTATTTTAGGGACGGTGGAAATTAATAATGAATAATAATAAGGAAAAAAAAAAAAAAACAAGGAGCGCCGTAGGAAAATAAAAAGGAAAAAGAGAAAAAACAAGTAGCGGTAAAGTAATAAGTTGGAGTGGAGAGCCTTATCCATTATTTCACATCTTCAAACACTCACTCGCCCACATATAAGGTGCATAACACACACAAATATAATACTGTAATAATTTTGAGTCGATATCAAAGCTCGATTAATCTGAATTTGAGAAATTTAAATGTATGTGGGCCCCATTTCATATATATTGAATACCAGATGTATTTATTGAAAAAATCATTATTCTGATTAACAATAAATTTTGTGAAAGAGAAATTAGAGATAAGTGAATTTACGTCGATTGAGAAATAACTTATACTAAAACAACATCAATATCGTGGTTCTATACAAAAATATAATCTTCTCGAAGTGGGGGTGGGCGGGGGATGTTTCATAGAAAATGCTAACGGTAGAGAATAAGAAAATATCATAAAGGTTCTTGAGATTTTATGATGCCTTCTATTCTATGTAGAACCTCCTTTTATAAATCACAAAAATTAAGCGTTGCTTTTATAGAAAACGACGTCATGTTTGCCGTTGTAAAAAAAACTATCTTATAGCATGTTCATACAATCTAACGCTTCACTTGAAGCTAATTAGAGAAGGTGAATGTCGTTATGATCGTTTGCAACTATATAACAATCAGACTTATTCTAGCAAACATTCAAAGCTCTTAGTAATACACGTAAGGATATCTCTTCCATTCTCCTCAAATTTCTATAAACTTTTTTTCGTAATTAATTTTGTCACGAATTCACTTTCATTCACTATTTCATCCTGGTAAGAATAGAAAATGAAATAAATAAACAACGCAAGTGGTGTGCATGCGCCAAAGGATGAATGGAGTTTGGTCCAAACACTTTTTCTTTTCAATTTATAGTACTGATTGGGACAAGTGGGGTCAATTAGGTTGGGTTGGCACTAAGATAGAAAAATGGATAACGCCGAATCTTTTTTTTAATTTTTTCATATCACATAACATTAATATTAAAATTTAAAACTATAGTATATATTTATTTATATTTATACTCCTTTTTCCCCTTATCTTGTTCTTACACCTATTCATTCACATAGAAAGTACAAAAGAAGAAAACTGCATTTTTTTTTCCTCAAAAACTGTATGGTGGATTTTGTTTGTTTAGATTATGAATGTGAAAATGAGATTAGTTTCTTTGGACCAACAAAACAACCATGGGATCATGGATGAGGAAAATCATGATTCTGATTCTTCTGAAATTTTGAGTAATTTCTCTTCATCTGATTCGGAGTTGCTTGGCGAAGAAGAAGAAGGAGAAGGAGAAGGGGATTCTTCGAATTCTTCTTCTTCTGGTGATTCAATAAGTCATGATAAACACACAAAAGGAGCTTTGCAAAATATGTCCACTCTTCTTCAGGAACTTCCCTTCAAGTAACAACTAATTTTTTCTCTGTTTGTTCAATTTCTTTTTTGTTTTTCAATGTATCGCATTTGTATTGAAGTCTGATTAAATTTGAATTTGTGAATCGCCTCCAATTTCGTATGTGATATAGGCTTTAGTTCTTGTTCGAATCCCAAGAAATAAGACTTATTTCAAAGTAGAAATATTTCTAAGATGGTGCACTTGACTAATTAGTTAAAATTGAAATTAAGAAATTTCTAAGATGGTGTACTTGACTAGATAGTTAAAATTGAATTAAGAAAAATATGATTTAGGGAGATAATAAATATAAGTTAAAGTGATGATTTGAGAAAT
This sequence comes from Solanum chiquidenum, assembly GCA_029582725.1. Lineage (NCBI taxonomy): Eukaryota > Viridiplantae > Streptophyta > Magnoliopsida > Solanales > Solanaceae > Solanum > Solanum chiquidenum. The sequence goes on along the minus strand of JAJOOS010081836.1, from coordinate 4,493 downwards.
TAACTTTTCAAAGTGATTTAGGTAGCTTAGTTGGACCGAAGATCCTTTATGTGTGGTTTGGAAGAGGCATTGAAAATTAAGAGTTTGAGGATTTTAAGTTTTAGGATAGAAGATTAATTGTAGAGTTTGAACCCAAAACATCAATATGAAAGGGCATTTGTGGCGGAGCCTGAATTAAGAGTTTGAAGATTCTAAATTTTAGAACAGAAGATTAATGGTAGAGTTTGAACCCACAACACTAGAGTGAAAGACATTTGCACCGCTTCTTTCTTACCACTGTCAATCAATTTTGTTAGGGATTTACAAGTTATATATAATTTTCTAATACAAATATATGGTCTACAAAAAAGTTAGTGAGTTTGTCCGAACCTATGAACCCTCACCTAACTCCGCCTCTGAATCAAGTCTCTCATGACGTGAAGAGAAGAGGCGTATGCCGGAGGGGGTCAGCAGGTTCACGTGAACCCATGCTCCTCTCCTGAAATCATATATAGTAGTGTTATATTTTTATTTTTTTTGTAAATATAGATGTGTGAACCCACAATCGAAGTATCATATAATGGAATGATGATTGGGTGCACCTCTCAGTGAGATTAAAAATTTGAAGTTTATATCTATCTTGTACTATTTTTCTTTTTAAAATTTGGCAACACCTCTCTAAGAGGTTATTGGTAGCATTTTTGGTGTTATAATTAATTAATCATTTCAATTTTGGACCTATATATTTAAAATTCTAATTGTTTTCAACGATACGAAACTAAGTGTCAAACCAATTAGATTCACCTTTTCACAATAGTGCACTATGCACCCATCATTCTGAAATCCTGAATACGCCTCTAGTGAAGAGGCTTTCGATTCTGATTAAGGATGAGTAAGTACTCTCACTTATGGACTATGGTCACTTGAGAGATAGTAATTGTTAATTATTCAACGCTAAGGGAGTTATTAATTTGAAAATACTTGAAATAAGACTAGTAATTTGATACAACAACTTGAAAGATTAACCAGGTAAAATTCTTTTTAGGTGATTATACACAAGTTTAGAGTTTGTTTGGCTCATAATTGAATCGAAAGTAGGTCTAAACGGGCCTCTGACACCAATTGTTACGAGGCGCCTAAAGAATACTACTATATTATTTTGCTACCATATTTAAGCTTTGTTGAATAAGAGTTATTTGATACATGTATTGTACTTAAAAATAGTCGAGTCGTGTGTAAGCAAGCTCAAACACCATAAAAATCACTTGTCAATTTTATTAAAAATAAGTAATTGCTCATTTTGATAGAGTTACTAAAGTTGATAATAAGCAAAGTTGAGAGATGTCAAGACTTGCTGCTTTTGATTTGGTTTTAGCTTAAAAACACTAGACTTTAAACCATTATTTTGATATTCATCAAATACAAAGATTCATTTCTTAATATGTTATCATAGTAGGATTCATCTCAATTTTTGTTTTATGATGGTTAGAGCTTCCATATTAGAGCTTCATAGATGTCCAAACTTGAACGTGAGGTAGGGTATTGAAGAGTCCCACATTGTTTTTGGACAATTCTTTCACACCCAAAGCTAGCTTTTGAGATAGAATAAGGTTTAAGATCCATATTTTTTATTTGCTTTTATCTAAACACCCTCTAAATCTTTCTTCAACATTTTTCACATTATTTCATTATGATGCTAATTAATTAATTGTCCTTTTTTTGGGTTAATAGGAGAGGTTTGTCAAAACATTACAATGGGAAATCACAATCATTCACCTCTCTATCAAATGTGAGGAGCTTAGAGGACATGGCTAAGCCAGAAAATCCATACAACAAGAAGCTCAAATCATGCAAGAGTTATGGAGTTTTCTTAGAAGGTTTCAAATCAAATAACTTGCATCCCCCTATTAGAAGCAATAGTTCTTCAAGACTAAGCTCAAAGAGAGGATCATGTTCATCATTAAGAGCAAAGAGAAATGGAAGCTTTCTTGGGAATAATAGTAGACCTCCTGTTCCTCCACATACATCAGCTAGTACAACTAGTTTTACAACTCAAACCCCTTTGTTTGCTTGATGGTTCTTATCAAAAAAAATTAAAAGGATTTACTAAATGTATTTACTTTGTTGCTGTTACTGTTTCTTTTTTCAGGATGCTATGTGATGTTTTTCGTAGTACTTGTTATATTTATTTTTTATGTTCTTTGATATGTGTTACCTAAGCTGGATAGAGGTATACTTCTGTCTTCATCTCTTGATTCCATCATGTGGGACTTCATTGAGTATGTTTATGTTGTATTTTGTGTTCAAAGTTTCATACCTTAGTTGAATCTGACTTATTCTATTTAAACGGTAAGTAGGTGGAGAATGTATGAGTTGTGACATTTGAAATTGTTTTGGTTATCAAGGGATGACTAAATCTACTACTCCATTATTATTATTATCTATTATATTTGACTTGGTATAAAGTTTAAGAAAAAAGATAAAAAACGTGAAATTTGAGAGTTGGAAATAAGTGTATGAGTATGAACTTTGGATAGAAATGGTTGAAGTCATTCAAAAATGACCGAATGTTGGTCGAATTCTTAAATTTCTAAATCAAACCGAACGTAAACCAATAAAAGTCGGATTTTACAATTTCAAAATTTTATTTTCTTGAGAGAATTAAAGTTTTTATCATACAAATATATAATTAACTTGCGTTTCAAATATTTTTTTTAATCTTAATTTAGGAAAATAAAATATGATATGAGCCACGATGCTAGCCAAATACTAGAATTTCAAAGTAGTGCTAAACACACCTTTTCTTCTTTTCCTTTTGAGTCCAACTTCTCCTTTAAGCTCCTTTTCACTTTGACTTTAAAAAAATAATAAATAATTTTGCATCTCGAAATCCATTGATAATAATAAATTAAGCATAAACATATACTAATTAAACTATAAATACGCAAGTATATAACTCTAAGTAAATAATAAAACCACCGCTTATCAATTAAACAAATTAAAATCGATTTTTTTGTCATAATAATAAAAAAAGAGGTATATTCTAAATCTCGAAAATTCAAAATACTCCAACTCACACGCAGACTCAAAGTGCATTTAGTGGACATTGTGAGGTTGTTAGGTTAGGATATCATCAATACTTTGTCCACACATAGACACAAGTTGCGCCATGACTCAAAAAAGGGCATGAATTGTTGTATCTTTGAATATTTGATGCTACTCTCTTTAGGTGAACCAATTTATATGACAATTAGTTGTAAGCATTATGACTTTTTGTGAATTTTTATATTTAAATTTATGATCGGCATAAAAAATAGTGTATTCATATGAACTCATTATCAATAATTAATTAATTTATCAACTCAACTCATTTTATTAGCCTAGCTATCTAATCAATTGGAGCTATAAATGGACTTTAATTTGTTTGGACTTTAACAATTTAAAGATTAGATAAAAAGACAAATGTAAAGTTACTATAAAAATATACGATAAAGAATAAAATATGATTATTAAATAATAAATAAAGATAGCGACACGATCACCAAATCGATCGTTGCATAAATGATTTTTTTTGTCATTACCTAACGATGAATTTAACGATATGATACGATATAATAAAATTTAAGTAACAATGTATTTATAATAACAATACGTACAATGGAAAACAACCATCCAAACAAAGTGTGAAGAGTGTGTAAAAGAGAAAACATAATATATAAATATGTCATTTAACTTGACCACAATTAACATCTATGTCCTTGGATTTCGGGTCTACAAAAGTATAGTATAAAATTGAAAACATGTTCTACTTGACATAATACACGTAAAATGTCATGTATGACGTGAATTGCCCTGTAGGACGCTAGTAGGATTTATGTTTCTACTTACTCAATTTTATACAAGTTAAAGTGTCTATTTGTACACGCTCAAAGTTGAACGACATAAATGTTAGCTCAGACAAAGTTAAAGACAATTTTATATATTCTACCTAAAAAAAAATGAACAACTAATATAAAATGGAGAATATAAATTATGACATGGCACCACCAAAAAAAATAGATAAAATGACAAAAATAACCCTCACCAAACACTATCATTAAAAGCGGTTGGCTTTAGCTTCTTGTTAAACTGTTGTTCTTCATTCATTCATTATAGGGAAAAGGGTCAAAAATGCCCTTAAACTATGTGAAAGAAACAAAAATGTCCTCCGTTTATAGTTTGGCTCAAAAATGCCCTTACCGTCAATACTTTGGTTCAAAAATGCCCTTGCAGTCAATACTTTGGTCCAGAAATGCCCCTCTAGTTACTAAATGGGTCAAAAATATCCTTTTTCGAATAAATATATTATTTTTTCTTTTTAAACACATTTTCTTCTTAATTAAATTATTATATAAGACCATGTTCTTGTTTTCTTTTTTTTAAAATCACTTTAAAAATAAAAATGTAGGAAATCTTTTTTTTCTTGTTAATCTCATCTTATCAATTAAAATAGAATAACTTCATGAACCCTTTTG
>JAJOOS010081834.1:0-10292 GCA_029582725.1 Solanum chiquidenum | reverse complement strand
ATAAAAAAATAACACCAAAAATTCATAAATAAATATAGTAACCTTAAATTCAATAATTTCATAAATTTTAGTTTTTAAAATGTGACGTAAAAAATAAATCGTAAAAATAAATTTAAAAAATGAATAAAAATTAGAAAAATATGAAAATAATCGAAAACACTTCTAAACATGTGAAACTATTGATAGATTACATATTTGTACAAATAAAAGATGTTTCAATATCATACGAACCGTAAAACTAATGAAGATTGGTACGAATGAACCACGTGAGGCAGAAACGTTGAGAATAGATAATGGAAAATAGATGAATATGTTGGTATGCATGAACGGTGTTTCAAACTCTATTGATTTTTTTACGGCATGGACTTTCTTTTGTTGTCGACTAGACCTCGATCAATCTCACCTCGTGCGATGTCTCTCGTCTAACAAGTGCAAGCCACAGACGATGCGGGTAAGCCATATTCGACGTCGGCAGACCGATGTGTGAAGGCTACATATAATGTTGGCAGGACACGTCTGACGTCAGTAGACCGATGAGTGCTGGCCACAGACAATGCGGCCAGGCCACGTCCGACGTTGGAAAATTGATGTGTGCAGGCCTTGGTCGATGTCGCCTATCGTTTGCCGATCCGCGCAGTCAACGACCGATGTTGCCCAGCCGATTCGCACACTCCCTGGTTAATGTTTACCTTGGCTGAAGCTGCATAATGTATGCCGACGTCGTTTGCCAGATGTGCACACGCCACAATTGATGGGTGCAGGCTTTGGACGATGTCGCCTGTCGTTACTCGATGGGCGCAGGCCACATAGGGGACGCCTGGCCGATGCGCACATGCCACGGCAGATGCGTGAAGTCCCTGGCTGATGTTGCATGTCGTTGGACAACATCGTTTGCCAGATGCGTACATGCCATGTCCGATGCGTAGATACCTTCGTTGATGCCGCCTGCCGGTGGATGAAACCGCTAGCCCGATAGCCACATGCCTTTTCTGATGCGTGGCCTACTTGGAGCTCTTGATTCCGTTGCGCGTATTCTTACTTAGAGGAGTAGGCATCGTTTTTTCAGAGATCATAATGAACATGTACAACCCAAATATGCACATTTTAAGTAACAAACACACATTAACTTCCACAAATAACTTTTATGTATATATATATAATTATAGTTTTCAACAATTTTTTTTAATCTTTATTTTTTTGGAAAATCCCGAAAATGATTAAATCATTAATAGAAAATAGGAAAAATATGATAAAAATATAAAATTAACGCCAAAAATTCACAAATAAATATAGAAACCTTAAATTCAACAATTTCATTAAAAAAAAATATTTTTTGGCAAATCCCAAAAATGAGTAATTAATTAATTAAAAATAGGAAAAATATGAATTTTTTTTGTAATTAGCGCAAAACATTCAAAAATAAATATAGTAACCTTAAATTCGACAATTTGAACAATTTTTTTAAATTTTTTATTTTTTTCAATAAACTAAAAAATGAGTAATTAATTAATAAAAAATATGAAAAAAAAAATTACACCAAAAATTCATAAATAAATATAGTAACCTTAAATTCAATAATTTCATAAATTTTAGTTTTTAAAATGTGACGTAAAAAATATAAAACCCTAAAAAACAATTTAAAAAATGAATAAAAATCAGAAAAATATGAAAATAATCGAAAACACATCTAAACATGTGAAACTATTGATAGATTACATATTTGTACAAATAAAAGATGTTTCAATATCATACGAACCGTAAAACTAATGAAGATTGGTACGAATGAACCACGTGAGGCAGAAACGTTGAGAATAGATAATGGAAAATAGATGAATATGTTGGTATGCATGAACGGTGTTTCAAACTCTATTGATTTTTTTACGGCATGGACTTCCTTTTGTTGTCGACTAGACCTCGATCAATCTCACCTCGTGCGATGTCTCTCGTCTAACAAGTGCAAGCCACAGACGATGCGGGTAAGCCACGTTCGACGTCGGCAGACCGATGTGTGTAGGCTACATATAATGTTGGCAGGACACGTCCGACGTCAGTAGACCGATGAGTGTTGGCCACAGACAATGCGGCCAGGCCACGTCCGACGTTGGAAAATTGATGTGTGCATGCTACGGACAATTGTAGCAGCCCATGTCCGACATCGGTTGATCGATGTGTGCAGGCCAAGGCTATTGTGGAAGCCCACGTCTGATGTCGGCTGACTGTTGTTGCAGGCCAAAGGCGGTGCGGGAAGGCCACGTGTGACGTTGTATGATCGAGTTGCCCAGGCCACGAACAATGCGGCCAGGCCTCGTCTGACATCGGTAGACCGATGAGTGCTGGCTACGGATGAAGCTGGCAGGCCGATTCGGAAGTCGGCTGACCGATGTGTGCAGGCCACGGACGATGCGGCCAGGCTACATCAGACGTCTGTAGACCGATGTGTACACGCTACGGACAATGCTGGCAGGCCACGTCCGATGTCGGCTGGCCGATATGTGCAAGCCAAAGATGATAGTGGTAGAACACGTCCGACGTCAGTTGACCGTTGTGTGGAGGCCAAAGGCGAGGCGGGAAGGCCACGTCCGACGTCGGCTTACCGTTGTGTGCAGGACAAGGGAGATGCTAGCAGGCCACGCCCGATGTCAGCTGACCAATGTGTGCAGGCCAAGGGCGATGCGGGCCGGCCACGCCCGGCCACGACTGAGCGATGTTCACAGGCCATGGTAGATACAGGCAGTCCACGGTCGACGTCGACTGAGCGATGTGCACAGGCCACGACCGATGTGTCCAATCCACGACCAATGTCACCTGGTCGATGACGCCTGTCGTTGGCCGACGTCGCTTGCTTGAAGCTGACAGGCAATATAAGGTGCGCGTAAAGATCTGTTAATGCTGCCTGTCATTGGCCGATGTCACCCACCCGATGCGAACACACCACGACTGATGCCAACAGGACTTGGCTAACGCTACTTGCCACTGGCCGATGTCGCTTTCCTGATGCGCACATGCCACGTCAGATGCGTACAGGCCTTAGTTGATGTCGCCTGTCGTTGGCCGACGTCGATGTCGTCCATCCGATGTGCACATGCCACTGTTTTTGCGTGAAGGACTTGGCTGATGCCGCCTGCCATTGGGCGACATAGCTAGCCTGATGCGCACATGCTACGTCACATTCGTGAGGGCCTTAGCCGATGCTGCCTGACGTTGTGCAAACGTCTCTTGGTCGATGTACAGGCCACGACCAATGTCACCCAGATGATGCGCACACGCCACGGTTGATGCGGTGGGCCTTGGTCGATGTCACCTGCCATTGGCCAATGCGCGCAGGCCACGACCGATGTCGCCCAGCCGATGTGCACATGCCACGCTTGATGCGTGCAGGCCTTGGCCGATTTCGCCTGCCGTTGGCCGATGCGCGCAGGCCACATCCGATGACTCCCAGCCAATGCGCACATGCCACGGCTGATGCGTGTAGGCCTTGGCTGATGTTGCATGCCGTTGGCCAACTTCATTTTCCAGATGTGCACACGCCACAATTGATACGTGCAGTCATTGGCCGATGTCTCCTACCGTTGGCCGATGCGCGCAGGCCACGGCCGATGTCTTCCAGCCGATGCACACACCCCACACCTGATGCTTGCAGGCCTTAGCCGATGTTGCATGCCGTTGGCCGATGTTGTTTTCCAGATGCGCATATGCCACGTCCCATGTATGCAAATCTTGCCTAATGTCGCCTGCCGTTGGGCGACGTCACCTAACCGATGCACGCCGGCCACAGTTGATACGTACATGCCTTGCCATATGTTGCCTGTCTTTGGCCGATGCGCGCTGGCGACGGATGATGTCGCCCAGTCAATGCGCATACGCCACGGCTGATGCCTGAAGGCCTTGGCTGATGATGCATGCCATTCGCCGACGTCATTCACCGGATGAGCACAAGCCACGATTGATGAGTGCAGGACCTGGCAGATTTTACCTGCCATTGGCAGATGCGCGCAACCCACGGACGGTGACGCCCAGCCGATGCACACACGCCACGGCTGATGCATGAAGGCCTTGGATAATGTTTCATGCCATTGGCTGACGTTGTTTGTAAGATGTGCACATGCCCAGGTTGAAGTGTGCAGGCATTGGTCGATGTCGCTTGTTGTTCGCCGATGCGCACAAGCCACGACCGGTTACGCCCAGCCGTTGTACACAGGCCACGTCTGACGTCGGCTCACCGTTGTGTGCAGGCCATAGGTGATGTGGGCAGGCCACGTCCGACGTCGGTTGACCGTTGTGTGCAGGCCAAGGGAGATGCGGGCAGGCCACGCCCAACGTCGACTGACAGATTTGTGCAGGCCAAGGGCGATGCGGGCAGGCTGCTCCCGACGTCGATTGACCAATGTGTGCAGGCTAAGGGCGATGCAGGCAAGCCAGGCCTGACCACGACTGAGGATTTTGCACAAGCCACGACAGATGCAGGCAGTCCACGACCGACGTCGACTGAGCGATGTACACATGTAACGACCAATGTGTGCAATCCACGACCCATGTCGCCTGGTCGATGACGCATGCCGTTAGCGGAAGTCGCTTGTCCGAAGCGGACAGGCCAAGTCCGGTGCGTATAAAAATCTACTGATGCTGCCTGCCATTGGTCGATGTCACCCAGCCGATGCGAACACGCCACGGTTGATGCCGGCAGGATTTGGCTAACGGTACCTGCCATTGGTCAATGTCGCTTGCCCGATGTGCACATGCCACGTCAGATGCATGCAGCCCTTGGTTGATGTCTCATGTCGTTGGCCGACGTTGATATCGCCCATCCGATGTGTACATGCCATGGTTGATGCGTGAAGGACTTGGCTGATGCCGCCTGCGATTGGGTGACGTTGCTTGCCCGATGCGCTCATGCCACGTGAGATTTGTGAAGGCCTTAGCCGATGCTGCCTGTTGTTGAGCAGACGTCTCCTGGTTGATGCACAGGCCACGACCGATGTCGCCCAGCCGATGCGCACACGCCACGGTTGATGCGTGTAGGCCTTGGTCGATGTCGCCTGTCGTTGGCTGATGCACGCAGGCCACGGCCAATGTCTCTTAACCGACGCGCACACGCCACGGCTGATGGGTGCAGGCCTTGGTTGATGCTGCTTGCCATTGGCCGACGTCGTTTTCCAGATGCGCACACGCCACGGTTTATAGCTGCAGTCCTTGGCCGATGTCGCCTGCCTTTGGCCGATGCGCGGAGGCCACGGCCGATGTCTCCCAGCCAATGAGCACCCGCCACTGCTGATGCTTGCAGGCCTTTGCTGATGTTGCACGCCGTTGGCAGATCGATGTGTGCAAGCCACGGCTATAGTGGAAGCTCACGTCCGATGTTGACTTACTGTTGTTGCAGTCCAAAGATGGTGTGGAATGGGCACGTCTGACGTTGGCTGATTGAGTGAGTTGTGCAGGCCACAGACAATTCAGCCAGGCCACGTCAGACGTCGGCAGACCAATGCGTGCAGGCTACGGATGATGCTGGTACGCCAGTTCTGAAGACCGCTGATCGATATGTGCAGGCCAAGAACGATGCATCCAGGCCACGTCCAATATCGGCTGGCCGATGCGTACAGGATACATACAATGTTAACAGGCCACATTCGACGTCGTCCGACCAATATGTTCAGGCCAAGGATGATAGTGGCAGCCCAAGTCCGACGTTGGCTGACCATTGTGTGCAGGCCATAGGCAATGTGGTTAGGCAACATCCGACATCGGTTGACCTTTGTGTGCAGACCAAGGGATATGCGGGGAGGCCATGCCTGACGTCGGATGACCGATGTGTGCAGGCCAAGGTCGATGCAGGAAGGACATGCTCGACGATGACTGAGCGATAAAAACAGGCCACGGCCGAGGCGGCCAGTCCACGGTCGACCTCCTCTGAGTGATGTGCACAGGCCACGGCTAATGTGGGCAATCCACGACCAATGTCGCCCGATGACTCTTGTTGTTGACCGACGAGGATTGCCCAAAAAGCACACGTCACGTCAGATGAGAGTAAAAATCTCTTAATGCTGCATGGCGTTCGCTGATGCCAATTTCACCCAGCCTATGCGGACACGCCACGGCTGATGTGTGCAGGCCTTGGCTGATGTTGCTTGCCATTGTACGACATCGCTTGCCCGATGCGCACATGACACGTTAGATGCGTGCAGGCCTTGGCTTATGCCGCTTGCTATTGTCCGACGTCGATGTCGCTCATCCGATGCACACACGCTACTACTGATGTGTGAAGGCTTGGCTGATGTCGCCCGCCGTTGGGATACGTTGCTTCCCTGATGGGCACATGCCATGTCAGATGCATGAAGGCCTTAGATAATGTTGCCTGCCGTTGGGCCGACATCGCCTGGCCGATGAGCAGGCCACGACCGATGTTGCCCTGCCTATGCGCACACGCCACGGTTGATGCGTGCAGGCCATGGTCGATGACGCTTGCCATTGGCCGATACACGTAGGCCACGACTGATGTCGCCTAGACGATGCGCACACGCCACGGTTGATGCATGTATGCCTTGGCCGTTGTCGTCTGTCGTTGGCCGATGTGCGCAGGCCACAACCGATGTCGTTAAGCCGATGCGCACACCCCACGGCTGATGTGTGCAGGCCTTGGCTGACGTTGCATGCCGTTGACCGACGTCGTTTGTCTGATGCGTTTACTCCACAGTTGATGCGTGCATGCCTTGGCCGATTTTGCTTGTCGTTGGCTAATGCGCGCAGGCCACGACCGATAATGGCCAGCTGATGCGCACGCCCCACGACTAATGCATGTAGGCCTTGGATGATGTTGCATGTCGTTGTCCGACGTTGTTTTCCAGATGCGCACATGCCACGTCCGATGCGTGCAGGACTTGGCTGATGTCGCCTACCATTGGGCGACGTCGCAAAGATGATGCGTGCAGACCACGACCGGTGTCACCCAGACGATGCGCACTCGCCACGGTTGATGTGTGCAGAACTTGGCCGATGTCGCTTGTCGTTGGTCGATGCGCGCTGGTCACGTCGGTGACTACCAGCCGATGCGCATATGCCACTGCAGATGCGTGAAGGCTTGGCTGATGATGCATGCTATTGGACGACATCATTTGCCCGATGCGCACATGCCACGTCAGATGCATTAAGGCCTTAGATGATGTTGGCTGCCGTTGGTCAACGTCGCCTGGTCGATGCGAAGGCCACGACCGATGTCGCCCAGACTATGCGCACACGCCACGGTTGATGCGTATAGGCCATGGTCGATGACTCTTTCCATTGGCTGATACGCGCAGGCCACGACTGATGTAGCCCAGACGATGCTCACACGCCACAGTTGCTGCATGCAAGCTTTGGCCAATGTCGCCTATCGTTGGCCGATGCGCGCAGGCCACAACGTATGTCGTTAAGCCGATGCGCACACCCCACGGCTGATGTGTGCAGGCCTTGGCTGATGTTGCATGTCGTTGGCCAACGTCATTTGCCATATGTATTTACTCTACAGTTCATGCGTGCAGGCCTTGGCCAATGACGCTTTCCGTTGGCTGATGCGCGCAGGCCACGTCTGACGTTGGCTGATTGAGTGAGTGTGCAGGCCACGGACAATGCGGCCAGGCCACGTCCGTCGTCATCAGACCGATGGGTGCAGGCTATGGATGATGCTGGCAGGAAAATTCTGAAGTCCGCTGATCGATGTGTGCAGGCCATGGACGATGCGGCCAGGCCACGTCCGACGTCGGCAGACCGATGTGTACGGGCTACGGACAACGTTGGCAGGCCACGTCTGACGTCGGCTGAGCAATGTGTGCAGTCCAAGGACGGTAGTGGCAGCCCACGTCCGACGTCAGTTGACCGTTGTGTGCAGGACATAGGTGATGTGGGCAGGCCACGTCCGACGTCGGTTGACCGTTATGTGTAGAACAAGGAATATGCGGGAAGGCCACGCTCGATGTCGGTTGACCGATGTGTGCAAGCAAGGGCGATGCAGGTAGACCACGCCCGACGATGACTGAGCGATGTGCACAGGCCACAGCCGATGCGGGCAGTCCACGGCCCACATCCGCTGAGAGATGTGCACAGGCCACGGCCGATGTGGGCAATCCACGACTAATGTAGCATGATGACTCTTGTTGTTGACCGACGTCGCTTGCCCGAAGCGCACAGGTCACTTCAGTTGAGTGTAAAAATCTGTTGATGCTGCCGGTCGTTGGCTGATGAAGATTTCGCCCACCCTATGCGAACACGACACGGCTGATGCGTCCAGGCCTTGGCTGATGATTCTGCCATTGGTGAAGCCGATGTCACCCATCCGATTCGCACACGCCATTGGTGATGCTTGAAGGCATGGCTGATGTCGCCCGTTGTTGGGCGACGTCGCTTTCCCGATGCGCACATGCAACGTCAGATGCATGAAGGCCTTAGATGATGTTGCCTGTCGTTGGACCGACATAGCCTGGCCGATACGCAGGCCTCGATGGATTTCGCCCAGCCGATACGCACACGCCACGATTGATGCGCGCAGGCCTTGGTCGATATCGCCTGCCATCAGCCGATAAGCGCAGCCACGACCGATGTCGCCCAGACGATGCGCACACGCCACAGTTGATGCGTACAGGGCTTGGACGATGTCGCCTTCCGTTGGCCGATGCGCGCAAGCCACGACCGATGTTGTTAAGCCGATGCGCACACGCCACGACTGATGTGTGCAGGCCTTGCTGAAGTTGCATGCCGTTGGCCGACGTTGTTTGCCAGATGCATTTAATGCATAGTTGATGCGTGCAGGCCTTGACCGATGTCGCCTGCCGTTGGCACATGCCACGAAGTCCTTGGCTGATGCCGCCTGCCATTGGGCGATGTCTCCTAGACAATGCGTGCATACCACGAACGATTTCGCCCAGACGATGTGCACTCGCCACGGTTGATGCGTGCAGAACTTGGCCGATGTCGCTTGTCGTTGGCCGATGTCCGCTGGCCACGTCGGTGACGTCCAGCCGATGCATAGACGCCACGGTGGATGCGTGCAGGCCTTGGCTGATGATGTATGCCGTTGGACGACGTCGTTTTCCAGATGCGCACACACCACGGTTGATGTGGGCAGGCCTTGGCCGATGTCTCCTGCCGTTTGCCGATACACGCAGTCCATGAGCGATGTCGCCCAGTTGATGCGCACACTGCCCGGCTGATGCGTGCAGGCCTTGGCTGATGTTGCATGCTGTATGTCGACATCGTTTTCCAGATGTGCACACACCACGGTTGATGGGTGCAGACCTTGGACGATGTCGCCTGCCATTGGACGATGGGTGCAGGCCACGTTGGTGACGCCCAGCCGATGCGCACACGCCACGGTGGATCCGTGCAGGTCTTGGCTGATGATGCAAGTCGTTGGACAACGTCATTTGCCAGATGCACACATGCCACGTCTGATGTGTGCATGCCTTCGCTGATGCCGCCTGCCGTTGGCCGAAGTCGCTTGCCCGATGCCCATATGCCACTTCCGATGCGTGGCCTACTTGGAGCTCTTGATTCCGTTGCGCGTATTCTGACTTAGAGGAGTAGGCATCGTTTTTTCACAGAATCATAATGAACAGGTACAACCCAAATATGCACGTTTTAAGCAACAAACACACATTAACTTCCACAAATAACTTTTATGTATATATATATAAATATAGTTTTCAACAAATTTTTTTAATCTTTATTTCTTCGGTAAATCCCGAAAATGAGTAATTAATTAATAAAAAATAGGAAAAATATGAAATTAACGCCAAAAATTCATAAATAAATATAGAAACCCTAAATCCAACAATTTAATAAAAAAATAATTTTTATTATTTTTGATAAATCCCAAAAATGAGTAATTAATTAATTAATAACAGGAAAAATATGAAAAAATATGTATAATTAACGCCGCAAATTTACAAATAAATATATCAACCTTAAATTCAAAAAACTGAACATTTTTTTTTAAATTTTTATTTTTTACGTTAAACACAAAAATGAGTAATTAAATAATAAAAAATAGTTAAAATATGAAAAAATAAAAAAATAACACCAAAAATTCATAAATAAATATAGTAACCTTAAATTCAATAATTTCATAAATTTTAGTTTTTAAAATGTGACGTAAAAAATGAAACCGTAAAAATAAATTTTAAAATTGAATAAAAATCAGAAAAATATGAAAATAATCGAAAACACTTCTAAACATGTGAAACTATTGATCGATTACATATTTGTACAAATAAAAGATGTTTCAATATCATACGAACCGTAAAACTAATGAAGATTGGTACGAATGA
>JAJOOS010081829.1:0-21867 GCA_029582725.1 Solanum chiquidenum | reverse complement strand
ACTATTCAAGAATTGCTTATTTACTATTCATACTTTGTTAATTGCTCATGGTTCCCACAACCCTAGTTATGAAAGTTAGCTACTCATTATCTCAAGAACACAATCAAAATTTATTAAAATAAATATGTTTGTGTTAATCATAAAAAATTTAAGAACAATAGCCAAACTATTTGTTATAAGTCACTAATACAAATAAATAATAAAGGAGAAGAAATAATAAACCACAATTTTCTGGCCTCCACGGCGGCTCTTCCAAAGTTCCTAAACTAGAAGAAAATTTATATTGTGTCTTGTATCTTGATTCTTGGCTCCCCCTCAAGAATAACTTTTCATGCCCTATTTATAGATATAAAAACCCTA
This sequence comes from Solanum chiquidenum, assembly GCA_029582725.1. Lineage (NCBI taxonomy): Eukaryota > Viridiplantae > Streptophyta > Magnoliopsida > Solanales > Solanaceae > Solanum > Solanum chiquidenum. Next base: position 21,507 of record JAJOOS010081829.1, on the reverse strand, counting down.
AATAAAATAATTGAGTCCAAATTAAATTAGGAATCCAAAACCAAAAGGGATTGGATTCCTTTTATTTTTTTCCGCCGCGTGAATCATCGTGCTGCCGCCTCAACATGTTTCTTCACTATTCACTTACTGCCACATGGCAGCAGCAACCATCAAATTGAAATTCCTCAATTGCAGCCGTCATTCCCATATATATATATATAAATATATTATTTTATTCAATTAATCCATTAAGGTGTCTGCTTGATTTCCTTCTTCAACCTTCCATCTTTAATTTCGTTTTAGTTCCAAACTTCTTTATTTTCCCATAATTTTAACCCTACAAATAAAATACACAATTTAGGACAATTCATAAAATTTATGCTCAAAAAGGACAAATATCAATAATAAATATGAGGCAAATAATGATTAAAAATATGTATTTTGACCTCACATCAGGCTACAGTGCAGCCAGGAAGGAAAGTCGCCTGTCATGAGGACAAGGCTCAGTGTTATGCCTTTCCAGGAAAGATCGAGGTGCATGCATTTGATGCAGTGATCACATGTACTATTCTTGTTTGTGACCGGATGGCTAATGTGTTATTTGATCTGGGTTCTACTTATTCTTAAGTGTCCATGCAATTTTCCTCAGAATTTGCTATGATTTGTGATATACTTGATGCCCTTCATCCATGTTTCTACCCCAGTTGGAGAGTTTGTCATAGTCACCCATGTCTATCGTGCTTGTCCTACTTTGTTTATGGGTTTTTCAGACTTGGTCTAATTTGGTGATTTTGGATATGACTGACTTTTATATAATCTTAGGCATTACTTGGTTGTCCCCCTATTATGATGTGCTTAATTGAAATACTAAGTCTGTGACTCTAAAAATTCTGGGAAGGGAAAAGTTAGAGTGGGAAGGGGTGTGCAAGCCTAAGCAAGCTAAGATCATATCCTCCATTACGGCTAGGAAACTGGTAGTGCAAGGTTGTTTGGATTATTTAGCTCATATTTGGGATGTTGAAGTTGAGTCTCCCTCTATTGAGTGTATTCTTGTGGCATCAGAATTTAGAGAAGTGTTTACTACTGATTTGCCTGGTATGCCTCCGGATAGAGATATATATTTCTGCATTGATTTAGAACCTGGTACCTGCCCCATTTCAATCCCTCCATATCGCATGGCTCCTGCAGAATCAAGAGAGCATAACGCTCAAATCGAAGAACTTATTGATAAAGGATTCATTCGTCTTAGTGCTTCCCCGTGGGGTGCTCCTGTATTGTTTGTTAAGAAAAAAGATGGTAGCATGAGGATGTGTACAGATTACCAGTAATTGAATAGGGTCACCATTCAAAACAAGTACCCATTACCTCGAATAGATGAACTTTTTACTAATTGCAAGGTGCATCAGTTTTCTCTAAAATTGATCTAACATCTATGTACCATCAGTTAAAGATTAGGCCTGAGGATGTGCCCAAGACCGCGTTTAGAAACTGTTATAGGCACTACATGTTTCTAGTTATGTCATTTGGGTTGACTAACGCACTTGCAACTTTCATGAGTTTGATGAATGGTGTGTTCAAACCATTTCTTGATTCACTTGTTATAGTTTTTATTGATGACATTTTGGTCTATTCGAAAAGTGAGGAAGAACACGCCGACCATATTCATATTGTTCTGGGTGTTCTTGGGAAACAAAAATCGTATGCAAAATTATCTAAGTGTGAATTTTGGTGGACTTCGGTTGCCTTTTAGGGCATGTAGTTTCAAAATAAGGGGTAATGGTAGATCCCCAAAAGATTTAAGTGGTTAGGAATTGGGTTTTACCTAGCTCTATGACTGAAGTTATGAATTTTATGGGGCTCGCTAGCTACGATCGTCGATTTGTGAATAAATTTGCTTCTATTGCCAGGCAATTGAAGAATTTGACCAAAACGGAGGTACCTTTTGAGTGGACTGAAAAATGCGAGGAGAGCTTTCAAAAGCTCAAAACTCTTTTGACCACAACGCCTATTCTAGTGTTACCAATGGAAGGTAAGGATTTTATTATTTATTGTGATGCTTTCCATTCGGGTTTGGGTGTGGTGTTAATGTTGGATAAGAATGTTATAGCTTATGCATCGCGGCAGTTAAAGGTGCATGAGAGGAATTACCCAACACATTATTTAAAGTTCACAGCAGTAGTGTTTCCTCTAAAGATCTGGCGACATTACCTCTATGGCGTCAAGTGTGAGGTGTTTACTGATCATCATAATCTACAACATGTGTTCACCTAAAAGGATCTAAATTTGAGACAGCGAAGATGGATGGAGTTACTTAAGGATTATGATGTCACCATTCAATACCATCCGAGCAAGGTTAATTTAGTGGCAGACGCTTTGAGTCGAAAGGCAGTGAGTATGGGTAGTTTAGCTTACTTGAGTATAACTAAGCGACCTTTGGCTAAAAATCCAGACCTTGGAATCTAAATTCATATAGTTGGGCATCTCAGAAAAAGGTAGGGTGTTAGCTAGCATTGAGGTTAGGGCCACATTCATTGAGGAGATCAAGGCCAAATAGTTTGAGGATGAAAATTTGAATGAGCTTAGAAAGAAGGCGGTGATTGGTAAGGCCAAAGAGACCACTCTTGATGCGGGAGGTGTGCTCATTTTTATAGGAAGCATTTGTGTTCCTCGAGTCGATGACTTGATTAAAAAATTGCTGATGGAATCCCATGGTTCACGGTATTCTATTTATCCAGGTGTGACTAAGATGTACAGATATCTGAAGCAACTTTATTGGTGGCTTGGAATGAAGAAAGATATAGCGGAATTTGTGACTAAGTGTCAAAATTGCCAACAAGTGAAGTATGAACATCAAAGGCCTGCAGGTTTGCTTCAGAGAATGCTAATTCCGGAATGGAAGTGGGAAATGATAGTTATGGACTTCATGGTTAGTCTTCCTAAGACTTTGGGAAAGTTTGATTCTATTTGGGTAGTGGTTGACCGATTGACTATGTCGACCCATTTTTTTCCGGTCAGAACAGATTATAACGTGCAGCAATTGGCTAAGGTGTATGTGAAAGAGATAGTAAGTGTGCATGGAGTACCCCTTTCTGTCATCTCAGACCGTGGTACGCAGTCCACATCCAAGTGTTGGAGGAAGTTACATGATGAATTGGGCAAACAACTCACGTTTAGTACCATTTTCCATCCACAGATGGACGGGCAGTCAGAGAGAACTATGTAAGTGTTAGAAGACAAGTTGAGGGCATGTGTGATTGATTTTGGAGGGCATTGGGATAAGTTCCTATCGTTTCATGAGTTCTCCTATAATAATAGTTATCACTCCAGCATAGATATGGCACCGTTTGCGGCACTTTATGAGAGGGGATGTAGATCACCCATAGGATGGTTCGAGGATGGAGATGTGAAACCTTTGGGGGTTGATTTAGTGAAGGATGCTCAAGATAAGGTGATGAGTATTCAAGCTAAGCTCTTGGCAGCCCAGAGTAGACAGAAAAAGTATGCGGACCATAAGGTAAGAGACATGGCATTTTAGACTGGTGAAAATGTTCTTCTTAAGGTATTACCCATGAAAGGGATGATGAGATTTTTCAAGAAGGTCAAACTTAGTCCTCGATACAATGGACCATTTTAAATATTTGACTGTGTATGACTGGTAGCGTATAGATTGGCTTTACCTGCTAACCTATCGGTAGTCCATCTGGTATTTCATGTGTCCATGTTGAAGAGATATCATGGTGACGGGTATTACATCATAAAATGGGACTTAGTTGTGTTAGACAAGGACCTTCAGTATTAGAAGGAACCAATTATAATTCTTGATCGTGATGTTCGGAACCTGAGGACCAAAGAGATTATGTCCGTGAAAGCTCAATGAAAGCATCATCTAGTTGAGGAAGCTACTTGGGTGACCGGGAAGGACATGCGAGACAAGTATCCCCAGTTATTCGTCGACTCAGGTACTACTCTACTCTAAACTTTAGCCTATTTTCCTAGTTTTTCACTCAGGGATGAGTGATGGGTAAATTGGTATCTATTGTAACGACCTATTCCCGTTGTTATAGAAAAACCAACAGGGAAAAATTTTGGGCCGGAAAACTTTTTGGTAGTAACTTGGAATTTCCCAACCTAGTCCAGATTTGGACGAAATCGGAGTCAGTAAGGTTTAGGAAAATTTGGTGACAATTGAGAGATCTAATTTTGATCACAAGAATATATAGCTAAGACGTTAAGGAACCCGTGCAACTTTACGAAACTGAATTTGGGCGAGTAGAACTGCCGAATTTGATCTTAGCATGAACGGGTAGTTTCTGAGTGTCATGGGTTGAAGGTGTGTTGTGAAATGGGGATTTGGAATTCTTAATTAGACTCATTGTTTCTGTGCAACCCACTTTGGTGGGATTATTTCCATCAGGGTGGGACCGTTGTAGCGGGATTGGGCTCGCCATGGCGGGATAGTCGCGAATTATATCAGAAATAAACCCCAAAAACATTTTATTCTGCACTTTTCGACTTTGAGAGCTAAGGAATGACCCCAGGTGTATTCTTGACAGTTTTCCACCATTCTTGAGGCTAAAGGTAAGGTTTTCACTCCCCGAATCCATGTTTCGATCTGTAGAACTTAGTTTCTTAGGTAATTATTAATGGGGGAGGTTTTTGATCTGGAATTTACGGTGGAAACAACCCTAATTTTGATATTGGGATCATGGGTCTTATATAGGGTTTATAGTTTTGACTTTAATCTGGGTAATTAAACATTGTTTATTGATCCTCGTGTTATATTTATTGTTTGTAGACCAAGAACAAGCGGAAAGAGAATTCGAAAAGGGAAGAATCAAGTTTTTTAGGGGATTCAAGCTTTGTTCGAGGTAGGTAATGGTTCTGATTTCATGTTGGTGTGATATATATTTGTGATTGCTTCATTATAATGCATGTGTGTATGCGAATGTTACATTATTGATCAGACTAGTCGTAAATGAGGATGATTGAATAATTGTATTCCATGACTCATGACTTGATTGTATGATTATGAGAATGAACATTGTGATTATGATTGTGGCTTGTTTAATGGATCGGATGTTACATTTTGACACACTAACTTGGATCGGGTGCCACGTTCTGGTGCATATATGGGATCCGGTGTCACGTATGGCACACTAACTTGGATCGGGTACCACCTACCCATACACTAACAATTTGGTGTGGGTTCCGTGAGAGGACCAATGACTTGACATAATTGTATAGCTTTGAGATTGTGAAATTGTACATGGTTCGTAAGTGATAATTGATATTGTATATTTTCGGTGTATGCATGTTATTAGTATTGCTCTAATGACTTATATATGTTTCGCTTATTGGGATAGTTGTGTAATCCTACCAGTACACAGTGGGTCGTGTACTAATACTGCACTTGCTCTTTATTTGTTGAGTACATGGAATCTTCAGGCGGCTATTGATAGACCTAGCTTAGAAGATCAGTGATCAATCGAATTCAAGGGTGAGCCAGTTCTTCCGGGCTGCCATGAGTTTTCTTTTTGTTTATGTCCACATTTTCTGACTTAGGCTAGTACTTAGGTTTTCTTGTGTTAATTAGGTTGTACCCATTTTCTTAGACTTGTTGAACTTTAGATATTTTGGTACATTGACTTTCAGGTTCTAGGCAGTATTTCCATATTTGGTTGTTAGACTTTTGTTGGAGTTTATGGAACTCCCTATTTTTGCTTTAGAATTTAAACCTTCTTCCGTATCTCTAAACGCTTTAGTTTGATTAAGGTGTGTAGTTCTTGGTTAGCTAATTAGTATTAATGGTTCTCCCACTAGAGGGATAGGGTGAGTGCCAATCACATCGGTCTAGGTCGTGGCACTTATAAGGCACGACAAACACCTTTTTATACTATCCTTTGTTGTCTATAAATAGAGATGTTACTCAAATTTTTAAACTACAAATTTTGTTAGTTTTATATATATTCTTCTTAAAACAAGGAACATTGTGAGTGTTGTTCAATTATGCAATTACAAAAAGTTTTGTGGGTAAACTAGATATATCAACAAAATGACTCAACAAGGAGAATAGAAATACTCAACATTAAACAAGAAGACTATGTAGATATTAATATGCACTCAGTTTCATAACCACAAATATCTTTTGCATTTACTTCTACTTGACAAGAAGTCTAATGTTTATTTGTTGCACAAACTATAACTTGGTGTTCAGGTTGTGCAAAGTCTCAAACTATTGAAGAAAAAAGATTTAATCAAAAACATGTTTGAAGAGTCCAAACTAGATTTAATAGGTACTCCTCTGTTTCAAATTTATTTGTTGTAATTTTATTTTAATTCAGTTTAATATAGAATGTTCTTTTCCTTGGGGCTCGGGGGCACACCTTTAAGATCAGAAAGTTAAAAGACATTTTTATATATTCTACATATCCTTAAATTAAAAGTCTTATTTATATTCTAAAATTTCATATAAAATTAAAATTAGACGAATATATATCTATCTTTTTTATCTTTACTGCCTTAAAAGAATGAACTACTTAGTGTAAATGTTAAATTATTATAAAACCTCCAACTTAAACACCAAATTTAGTAAACTTCTATATTTTAGATTATATTATATTTACTTACATTATATTATATCAAAACACAATCTCTTTTTCACATAAAAGGGTTGTGACATTTTCAAAGACATATAACTATTCTGATTAGTTGTGACCTTTTCGAAGTGTTGTGACTTTTTACAGGGTTGCGACTTTTCCGAATAGTTTTGACTTTTCCAAAGGATTGTGACTTTTCCAAAGAGTGATTACTTTTCTGATAAGTTGTGAATTTTTAAAGGGCTGTGACTTTTATATTATTCATATTATAATATATTATATTAAAAGAAGACATCATTTCACATTGAATGGTTATGAATTTTCTAAAGAGTTGTGACTTTTTCGATGAGTTCTGACATTTCCAAAGAGTTTTGACTTTTATGATAACAAACAATATGCACATGATCATACTACCCTTTGTGAACTATAAATGGAGGGACTTCCTCTCATTTTTAAACTATAATTTTTTAAATATTTCTCTTCTTCTCTTCTTCAAAACTCAAGTTTGACTTACAGACGTTGACAATCTCAAAGTTCAATGAAATTTGAACACTCCCTAACATTAATGTTAAATTAATATAATACTCCAACTAAAATATTAAATTTAGTATATCTTCTATAACTTATCAATATTTATTTATATTATATTATATTAAAAGTAAGAACTCCAAAAATATAATAATAACTAAGTAATTCACTATGAGGGATGGAGGAGAAAGTATATTTAAGTGATGTAACTGAGATAATCTTAGAGTAACTGACTTCCAGTAGTAATCATAAGAAAGTTTGCATCCAATATTAATAGGAACTTATACTTTATCATTCATTTTATAATTGTTTGTTTAATTTTTAAATTTTATAATATTTGATTTGATATTCACGTGCAACGCACGTGCGTCAAAATTAGTAATTTTTAAAAACATCACTTATCTAAACCTCTTTATATTTTTATTTCAACCTCTTTTCTCAAAGTTTGACATTTGCATTTCTAATAAATTCTTTTAGAGAACAGAAACATAATCTGATCAAAAGTAAGTTAAAAATAAAAAATCATTTGATGAAGATTAAAATAACAAAATAATAATGGATAGAGAAATTTTTGGCACATATTTTGATAATTAATAAAGATACAATGTAAAACTCATTAACCAGGATAAAACGTGCAACACATGTTCCAGAGCCTAATATATTGATACACACCTATTTTATTAACCAACGAGTTTAGGCCATGGTCTTGAGCATTTGGTTTTAGCCCATTATATTGTATAAAAGTGGTTTGTTTTCTATATAAGTCTAGCTTGGTCATTAAAATAGTGGTGGTAAATTAATTTTCATTTGTGGTGTAAAGTTTCAAAAATTGACAAAACCCTAAAAGCTTTCTCTTCCTTTTTTTCCCCTCTCAGCCACCACCACCACCAAGTTCCAAAGCAAAACAACACCTGAAACCCCAACCAAACCACCTTCATTTTCATAGTCTTCGACAAGCTTCTACTAAGCAGCCACCACCATCTAAAGACTATTCCTCTCTTTTCTCTCCTTCTCCAGCAAAACCCACACCCATCAATCCCTAAATAACCTCGGCAACCACCAAAACTCAAATACTCTTTGTCTTCTCCGTCAAAGTAACGATGTCGGAGAACAGCCAACCTGAAACCACCTCAATTTTATCATAAAACCCCAACCAAAGCCATCCAAAACCCCAATAAATCCATCAGAAATTGACCCACACCACCACGGTCTCCCTTCCTTTTTCCCCATTTTCGTGTCTTTTATATATTTTGTAGGCAGTCCGACAAGATCAAAGCTATAGCATATCTTTATTGTACCACAACCAACAACGTCACACTGTGCAACTAGACCCCGCCACAAATACCATCGGTGAACCATATCTGGCTAACTGCCTTGGTTTCCTCTTCTTTGGTGACTCTTGTATCTTTATTTTACTTTTTTTATATTATTTTTGCTGCTAAGTTTGCACTTCAGCCTGATGTTTCTCCAATAAACTCCATAAAGGTTGGGTACCTTGATTTTACTCGTTCTATTTCAGATGTTATTTCATTCTTCTTGTGTTGTCGTATGACTGATTACTGTTGTTAATAGGTTGGTTTTGCACAATTTCTTTTTCCATTAATTATTTTTTCATTTACCACTGACTTAGTAATTTTTCTTGGTATTTTGAACTACTTTGATTCCTTTTAGTTAACTGTGTGCTTAAGTTTTCTACCAAATATGTGTCAATGTTATTATTTGATTTTGTCTTATTACTTTGTCTAGTTTTAAAATTTTATTATTATTATACTGCCATATTTCAGTCTCAAAAAATGTGTATTATTTTAGTTATGTTAATTTCCTCATTATTTTTCAGTTTTTACTCTATTTTATTCAGAATCTTGTTACACTTTAATTTAGTGCATTTTATCGTGGGTCATTTTGGTTACTGTTTGTTACTCATTGCATGTTATTTTAACTTTGTTAATTTTATATGGGAAACATGTCCACACCCTTGAAAGAGTGCATAATAGCTCACTGACCGAGCGCTCTTGCGCCGAAGAGGAACGGGGCTAAGCGATCTGCCGAAGCTGTGGGATGTCAAAACACATCGGCATATGTAGCCATCTAGTGTTTCTTCACATCGAATGTAATTGTACCCATCATAGTCCAAACTATTAAGTTTACATCAAAGGATACAATAACAGTCTCGGCAAAAACTAAATTGACTGAAACATATATCACAAAGCATGGTAACAAGAAAAGGCTAACAATGCTCCTGCATTCCTCATGTATACTTGGATTTTGTGCTAATTTGAATTCTGTTTTTATTGTTCTTCCTCTTCCTCTTGTAGCAACTTTCTTCTCTTCCAGATGGAGAAGCTAATAACGATAAGAGAGTTGGATTTGCTACAGCAGGTGGTGGTGGAATACTTGCCCTTCATGTTCGTGATCCAATTCAATCAGCTCGTGGAGAAGAGCTAGCACCAAATGGAAGATTTATGGTATTTATGATGAGGCCTCGTGAAACACTACCTTAAAAAATTGAGGTGGTTTGTAAATGAAAAGCCGGTGGATCTAATTTATTGCTTCCCACAAAGTTTTGAGCTACCAAACCTCAGACATGGAAACTTTGAGAATTGTAACCTGAAGTAGGTAGAATCGTGTAAAAAATGAATAATACAAAAAAAATTCTAGGCTAAGTGATGAACATTACCATGATTCTTCCTACTTGAGGTTGCAGTTCTCAAAGTTTCTAGGTTTGAGGTTTGGTGGATCGAGAAGTCGTGGGAAGCGATAATAATATCCACCAACTTCTTGTATACTTACTACCTCTATTTTAAGGTAGTGTTTCACAAGGCCTCAATATAAATTTTATAGCTTTTACATTTGGTGCTAATTATGGCACATGAGCTGATGGAAGTGGATCACGAACAAGAAGGGCAGGTATACCACCACCACCTTCTCTAACAAATCCAACTCCCTTGTATTTATTAGCTTCTTCATCGGGAAGAGGAGAAAGTTCCTACAAGAGTAATAGGAAGAACAATAAAAACAAAATTCAAATTAGCACGAAATCCAATCATCCCTGAGGATTGTAGGAGCAGTGTTACCTTTACCGGAGACCATGTTTTGTGATATCTGTTGGAGTGAGCCTTGTTTTTACCAACAGTGTTGTGGTATCCTTTGGTGTAGGCTTATCAGTTTGGAATATGATGGGTATAGTTGCATTCGATGTGAAGCAACACTAGATGGCTACATATGTGGACAAAATCCAAATACGCATGAAATCCAATCATGCTTGAGGAATGTAGGAGCACTGTCTGCTTTTGGTTTACCAAACTAAGATTCAGTGATTACCAAACTCCTACAAATTCGGTTACCAGCCTTACATATAATAACTCTAATAGGAGAATCAGATAGGAGAAATATGCTTTGTCCGATCTCCTTTTATTGTATCATCCCTTCGATTGAGCTATTTATTATTTTCGTATATGGTGGATGGAATATCCTTTTCAGAAAAAAATACATATTTTCTTAATGATAGATCATGATTCCTACCAAACACACTTCCAACTTACTTCATAGATCAATATTGTTTCTGCATGATTTGAAGAAGTGATTACTAATGTTTGATTTTTTGAATGCCGAAATATTGTTGTGCCTCCATATGTAAACAAATAATCCATTTGTGATCGAGATTTATGCGGATCAAATAAATATTTTGTATCTACATAATCAAATCATTTCTGACTCCGAGATTGATCATTTCAATTTTATTGAAGCTCGTCTTTTCTTCTCATCGAAAATCACATATGTTCTATCTGTTGAGTCACTTGTTTTGTTAGTTTATTGCTATAATGTTAATGATAATATGACAGTCATTTCACATAATTTTCGTTATGTATATCAAATAATTAATCTTCTAGAATTTGTATAACCAGCAATCTGTAAGTGCACCAATTGCACTAATACATGACATTTTAAATTATTTTCATGAGATCAAAAAGATTATTTCTTTGTGTTAAACAGTCTCAAGACCAATGGGTACTCAATGGAATTTCTTTAAGACCTTTTAAATCCTTCAAGGATTTTCATATAACCTTCATCATCTAGTTAGACATAATAATCATTCATTATACATATTCAAGTATTTAATCTATTGCTAGACTGAAACAAGTCTAATTGCATCCACCACTGGAGAATATATCTCCACTTAATAATGTCAGAGTTTTTGCAAAAATCTTTTATGCCCCGAGGCACAAACCGCACTTTATATCTTATGGTTGTACTTACGCACAATGATTCATTTGTACCACACTGACATTATATTTTGATATATGAACTATAAGATAAAAAACATCACTTTTATAAGTGCAACAAAATATACTTGAATAGTGCATTTTATTTGGCCATTTATTTATCTCTCCATACTATATGACAGATTCAAATTTAAGATCCTCGTAACCATTTATAGCATTGAGTGCTACTTTATACCAAATATACCATCGACAGTCATTTTGATATTGATTCCAATAGACATAACTTATCGAGATTTTTTTTTTTCATCATTTTCAGGCACCTGAACCTTTGCCAAGGTTTTATGAAATGTTATGTCTTGGTGCTCTTGTAAAGAACTTGCATCATTATCATGATCATTTTGATAATTTGATCCTCTCCTTACTCAAGGAGTTTTACATTTGGAATCGATTGGTCTATCATGCTTTTAACGTACCATAGACTTTGTCCTTCAAGGACCATTTATTAGAGCATTTGTGGCTTAAATAAAATATTGGGGCAGCAAATACATCTCGCAAATTATTTGCAAAATTTGCAAATAAATTATCTCTTGAACATCAAGTTCATATTTTTTTAATGAGGATCGAGATAATTTATCCCACACAAAATTTTCAACTGCTAATCATATCTCCCCCTAATGTTAGAAGATATAACATTTACCCCCAACCTCACTTGAGGATCCATCTTTGTGTGTGATGGATCAATAAAATAATATGTGCACACATTAAAATTTTAGATGGAAATTATTTCGTTCCTGACCCTGAACCATTTGTGATGAAGAACCTTATTGCCTTGATGCGTACATGTTAAATAAACTCATCTCATACCAAATTTCATGGATATTTGTTCTCATAACCAATGGTCTAGCTATAATTGGAAGACTACAATTTCTGCTAAACTAATCAACATTATCAACATAATTTTATAGTTTGAAATTGTGCTCTTAATTTAACAGATCGAGCAAACAACCTTACAAAATCCAATTCGTAAGTTGATACAAATGCACATGTGACCATACCTGTAATACCCCATAACTAGAAAGAACTAGAAAGAATTTAAAAATGGAAATAATCATTTTTGGAAAGAATATAAAAATCTGGAAAATTTGTTAAGTATGTTAAGTTGAGTTTTTGGTCAACTTCAAAAAACCATAAATCCTAGCTCAGGATGGGTGTGTTTCCAAATATCATAGGAAATATCTTGGAATAATCTTTCCAATGCCGCCAAGTTTGCGCGATTCCGAGTTTGTATGAGTGAGATATGCCCATTGGAAGTTGGGTAGTTCAATTAAGGAAAGTCTAATCCGGGTTTTTGAAGGACATTATGGTCTTTTCCATATCCCATGACTTAATTTCATTTCTTGGTAATTAATTGGGGTCTAAACTGATAGGATTCAGTTTACGCTTTTACAATATTGAGTTAGGATTTTAGAGAAGAGAAAAAAAAGAGGAGAAGAAGCAAGAATCGCCAAGATCTTCAAGAATCGCTTGTGGATTTCGTCAAGGGGTGATCCTTACGAGGTATGTGAGTTCACATAGCATTGGGTTCGTTCACCCACGCGCCAACATGTTTATTGCAGTATGAGTTTCTTCTTAAAAGATTGAGACTTTGATGTTCTTGAGTTATATTCTTGAATTGCTTTTGTTCTTGAATTTGGGATGAGATTGAGAAGTTCTTGAGAGTTTAAGGTCGATTGTTAGAGTTTTTTTGAGTTAGATTCTTGAGAAAATTTAAAGGAAATTTGAGAAAAAGAACTGAGTTTAGGCGAATTGGGGTCAGAAAATAAGAAAGGAAAAAGTCGGCAGAATCTGGGTACCAGGTTTGCGTTGCAGACCTGTTCCTCAGAATGGGAAAAAGTTCTCCTTGCATTGCGGAGCGGTCACGGACCGTTCTGTCTCAAAATTATTTCGCGATCAATTAATTAAATGCATCTCCGCATGGTGGACTTGCTTCAAGACTGTGATTTCTTGATCTTTTCTCATGTTTAACTATCTAAAAACACTCTTAAACATCATGAGATACTTTCTATCACAAATTACAATCCTTGAATCCATAATTCAATTCAAGGAAAGTTAAGAGTCAAATAAAGAGAAATTAAGAGTCAAGTCAAGAGAAGTTAGGAGTCAAGTCAAGAAAAATTAAGAATCAAATCAAGAGAAGTTAAAAGTCAAGTCAAGAGAAGTACATAGAGTCTTCCAAAAGTCTTTTACAAATGTTTTAACTTTGTTTTAAGACTTGAGTTTTGAGTTGAGTAAAGAATAAAGTTTGAAGTTCATTTCTTCAAAAGAATATATACCGGGACTATGTATTACTAAAGAGTAAAATGTGTCCACATTTAAAGAAGAAAGGAAACCTTGATTTCCAAAAGATCCTTTGAGCAAGTTTTCAGTTAAAGAGTAAATGTTTTCAAATTTAAAGAAGAAAGAAAACCTTGATTTCCAAAAGAGCCTTTGAGCTAGTTTTCAGATAAAGAGTAAATGTTTTCACATTTGAGCAAGAAAGGGAACATTGATTCCAAGAGAGCTTTTAAGCTAAACTTTGAGTAATTATCTCAAAACAAAGAAAGAAGTTATGTTTTTAAACATATGAGCTGAGTATTTTGGGAGTAGTATTGAGCACCGATATGGGGACGAGTTTGAGTTCGGATAACTCACGTCTCTATAAACCATGTAGCCATCATGGGTAGTAAAGGATCATACTTTTTAGATGACTCCTTAAGTGCTTTTTAGCATAGACTAGTGGATCCACTTAGTTAAGGCATTCTATATGGCGACAAAGTATAGGACAGTTCTGGCAGCGTGGGCAAGACGTTGTATCACCACTTAGGCTCAAAGTGGTGGTTGTCGGTTAGAGAAATTACCACAAAAACTATATTACTTAATTATATGAGTAAAGTTGAGTTTGATTTTATATTTTCTTTAACGAACTAAGTTGTTTTCTACTGTTTTAAAGGCTTTCTATATATTGCATGTGTTTTATTGCTCTATATTGAGTTAAGTTGTTCATGAGTTGAGTAAAGCCAAGGTAATTGTTTATTTCAGTTCCTTTCAAGATTATGTCCTATTTAGTTTTCCCCTCTCATACTCATACATTCAATGTACTGATGCCATTTGGCCTGCATCTTTTAATGATGCAGACACAGGTAACTAGGATCAACATCCAAGGTATTGGTCATTCTAGTTGAGCTCCAGAGTTTGTTGGTGAGCCTCCTTGCTTCCGGAGGATCCCTTTTTATTGCTTTTCAGTATTCAGTTCATTAGGATGTCGTGGGTCTTATCCCGACATCCATTTCAGATATTAGAGGCTTCATAGATAGACAGTTAGTTAGTTCATTTGTCTTTACTTTGTTATTGACTTATGTTCAGATTTGAGTTACCATTTTATCTAAGTTAACTGTTTATTTCTAAAACATTATGAGTTTAGTTTGAGACAGTTGAGTTATCTTGCATTTGAGTTCTTTTCTTAATGCTTCAAGTCTTCCGCTGAGTAAGTAACTCAGGCCAAGGGTTTGCTTGGGGCCAACAATGATTCTCGAGAGCCAGTCCCGCCCATGGTATAGGCTCGGGGCATGATAATCTTGGTATCAGAGCACAGAGTTAAAGAGTCCTAGTGAGACTATATATGAATTTGTGTTTGTAGAGTCCAAGTTATCTGTGTGAAGCGTGCCACATCTATAATTAGGAGGCTGTAACATTTAGGAACTATCTTACTTCTTTCACATTCATTTCATGTGATAGAGTTAATCTCTATAAAGTTTCTTTCAAACTTGTGCTTGCGCGTAATCGATTGTGAGCTGGGCTATGGTCGAGAGTGCCTTCATGAGACAATTCTTTCCTCGTGAGCTTAGAGAGGCAAAGATAAGAGAGTTTCTCACACTTAAGCAGGATTCTTTGAGCGTTCATGAGTATGGGTTGAAGTTCACCCAACTATCCTATTATGCTTCAAAGATGGTTGCCGACATAAGGAGCAGGATGAGTTTATTCATTGTTGGGTTGCCTCGTCTGTCAAATAAGGAAAGTAAGGCAGCCATGCTAAAAGGTGACATGGGCTTAGCAAGGCTGATGATCCATGTGCAATAAGTTGAGAAGGACAAGTTGAGGGATAGAGAAGAGTTTAAGAATAAGAGGGCTAAGGCATCAGGGAATGAATCCGGGCAGCAAAAGAGTAATGCAAAGTGGTTTTGTTTCCAACATAATTAGAAAGGACCTTTTATATTATCTACTGGGGCACCTGCACCAAGGAGCAAATATGAGTACAATAGTCAGAATTCACAGCACTTCAGGGCTAGGCCTGCCCAATCTCAGGGTAGTATGGCACAAAGAGGTAACTAGGCTCCTACATGTGTTAAGTGTGGTAGAACCCACCCAGGTAAGTGTTGTGATGGCTCCACATGTTGTTTCAAGTGTGGACAAGAGGGTCACTTCATGAAAGAGTTCCATAAGAACCGCCAAGGTAATGGGAATCAGGGCAATAGAGCCCATTCTTCATCAGTTGCTCCACCAGACAGGGCTGCATCTAGAGGAGCTACTTCAGGGGTAGGGGGATGAGGAAACTGTTTGTATGCTATCACTAGTCTCTAAGAGAAATATGACTCACCAGATGTTGTCACTAGTATGATCCAAGTCTTTAACTTTAATGGTTATGCTTTGCTAGACCTAGGAGCGAGTTTATCCTTTGTAACGCCGTATGTTGTGATGAATTTTAATATTCTTCCTAAGCAACTTAGTGAGCCCTTCAGTGTTTCTACACATGTTGGTGAGTCTATTCTAGAAGAGAGAGTCTATCGTGATTGTCCCATTTTCATCAATCACAAGAGCATCATGGCTGATTTAATTGAGTTAGACATGGTAGATTTTGATGTTATTCTTGGTATGGACTGGCTTCATGCCTATTATGCCTCAGTTGATTGTAGAACTCTTGTTGTCAAGTTCTAGTTTCCAAATGAGCTAGTTATAGAGTTGAAGAGTAGTTCAGCAGTGCCTAAGAGTCATTTTATTTCGTACCTTAAGGAAAGAAAGTTAGTTTCCAAGGGGTGTATCTATCACTTAGTCCGAGTTAATGACTCTAGTGTTGAGATACCTCATATTCAGTCAGTTCCAGTAGTAAAAGAATTTCCAGAAGTCTTTCTAGATGATCTTCTCAGAGTCCCTCCTGAGAGAGAAACAAACTTCGGTATAGACATTCTTTCAGATACTCATCCTATATATATTCCGCCATATAGAATGGCACCAGTAGAGTTGAAAGAGCTTAAAGAACAGTTGAAAGATCTCCTTGATAAGATCTTTATTCGACCAAGTGTCTCACCTTGGGGTGTTTCAGTCTTATTTGTGAGAAAGAAAGATGGTTCGCTTAGGATGTATATAGATTACCGCAAGTTGAACAAGTTTACCATTAAGAATAGGTACCCACTTCTGAGAATTGTTGATCTTTTCGATCAACTTTAGGGTGCCACCTGTTTCTCTAAGATAAACCGCAAATCTGGCTACCATCAGTTAAGATTAAGGGAATGTGATATTCCAAAGACAACCTTCAGGACCCATTATGGTCATTATGAGTTTCTGGTCATGTCCTCTGGTTTGACCAATGCGCCTGCAACATTCATCGACCTTATGAATAGAGTATTCAAGCCTCATGTAGATATGTTTGTTATCATCTTCATTGATGACATACTAATATATTCAAGGAATGGGGAAGATCATGCTAGTTCTCTCATAATAGATCTCCAAAGTCTAAGAAATAGAGAGTTATATGCCAAGTTCTTGAAGTGTGAGTTTTGGCTTGAGTCTGTGGCATTCTTAGGCCACATTGTATCTGGAGAGGAAATTAAAGTTGATACCCAGAAAATAGAGGCAGTGCAAAATTGGCCTAGAACCACATAACCAACTGACATTAGGAGTTTCTTGGGTTTGGCTACCTATTATAAAAGGTTCGTAGAGGGGTTATCATCTATTTCATCACCTTTGACCAAGTTGACTCAGAAGACAATTAAGTTTCAATGTTCTTAAGCTTGTGAGAAAAGCTTTCAGTAATTGAAAAGAGGTTGAGTAGTGTACCAGTGTTAACCTTAACAGAATGTACTCAAGATTTTGTCGTATATTATTATGTGTCCAAAGTTGGTTTGGGTTGTGTTTTAATGCAGAATGGCAAAGTTATAGCTTATGCCTACAGACAGTTGAAAGTTCATGAGAAGAGTTACCTAACCCATGATCTAGAATTGGCTGCCGTAGTATTTGCTTTAAAAAATTATGGCGCCATTATCTTTATGGTGTTCATGTGGATGTGTTCACCGATCACAAGAGTCTTCAGTATGTGTTTATTCAGAAGATCTTAATCTCAGACAAAGGAGGTGGTTAGAATTACTCAAGGATTATGACATGAGTATTCCTTATCATCCAGGTAAGGCTAAAGTTGTTCCTGATACCTTGAGCAGGTTGTCTATGGGTAGCACCGCCCATTTTGAGGAATATAAGAAAGAGTTAGAAAAAGATGTGCATAGACTTGCACGATTAGGAGTTCGATTAATAGATTCCATAGAAAAATGAGTAGTGGTGATGAATGACGTTGAATCATCATCAGTGTCAGAAGTGAAATAAAAGCAAGACCAAGATCCTTTATTGCTTGAATTAAAGGCAAGTGTTCATAAGCAAAAAGTGATGGCTTTTGAAAAAGGGGGAGATGGTGTTTGAAGTATCAAGGTAGATTGTGTGATTGATTTCAAGGGTATTTGGGATGATCACCTACCTCTCATTGAGTTTGCTTACGATAATAGTTACCATGCTAGCATCCAAATGACTCCATATGAGGCTCTTTAAGGGAGAAAATGCAGATCTCCTATTGGATATTTTGAAGTTGGTGAAGCAGGGTTGATAGGACCAGATTTAGTCCATCAAGGTATGGAAAAAGTGAAAGTGATTCAAGTGAGGTTGAAAATGGCGCAGAGTCGTCAGAAATCCTACACTGATGTTGGGAGAAGGGAGTTAGAGATTGAACTAGATGATTGGGTTTACTTGAAAGTTTCACCCATGAAGGGTGTTATGAGATTTGGTAAGAAGGGGAAGCTTAGTCCTTGTTATATTGGTCCTTATAGAATATTCAAAAGGGTTGGTAATGTAGCTTGTGAGTTGGATCTACCCCAAGAGTTAGCAGCGGTCCATCCGGTATTTCATATTTCCATGTTGAAGAAGAACATGGGAGATCCTTCATGTATCATACCAACTGAAGATATCGGTATCACGAATAGCTTATCTTATGAGGAGATTCATGTTTAGATTGTAGATCACCAAGTTCACAAGTTTAGAACAAAAGAGGTAGCATCAGTCAAAGTCCTTTGGAGGAATCAATTTGTTGAGGAAGCTACTTGGGAAGCAAAGGAAGATATGAAGAAGATATATCCACATCTCTTTGAAACCGGAGAAGTTCCATACCAAGGTACTAATTCTCTTCTTAATACTCTTTCATATATGAAGTTAGCATGTTGTAATTTCATTGCTTGTTCGGTGTTTGAGCTGAATGTTAGATGTTACACCCTTATCCTACTAAGAGTAAGCTTATTCGAGGATGAATGTTCCCAAGGGGGAGTTATTGTAACACTCCGTAACTAGAAAGAACTAGAAAGAAGTTAAAAAGTGGAAACAATCATTTTTGGAAAGAATATAAAAATCTGGAAAATTTGTTAAGTATGTTATGTTGAGTTTTTGGTCAACTTCAAACAACCATAACTCCTAGATCAGGATAATCTAGTTGTGTTTCCAGATATCGTAGGAAATACCTTGGAATAATATTTCCAACGCCGCCGAGTTTGTGCAATTTTGAGGTCGTATGAGCGAGATATGTCCATTGGAAGTTGGATTGTTCAATTAAGGAAAGCTTAATCCGGGTTTTTGAAGGGCATTTAGGTCTTTTTCAGACCCCATGACTTATTTTCATTTTTTGGGAATTAATTGGAGTCTAAACTGATAGGATTCAGTTTACTCTTTTACAATATTGAGTTAGGTTTTTAAAAGAGCAAGAATCGTCAAGATTTTCAAGAATCGCTTGTGGATTTCGTCAAGGGGTGATCCCTACAAGTATGTGAGTTCACATAGAGTTGGGTTCATTCACCCACATGCCAAACCTATTTATTTCTATATGATTTTCTTCCTAAAATTTTGAGACTTTGATGTTCTTTAGTTATATTCTTGAATTGCTTTCGTTCTTGAATTTGGGATGAGATTGTGGAGTTCTTGATAGTTTAAGTTCGATTGTTAGAGTTGTTTTGAGTTAGATTCTTGTGTACATACACTGGGTATCTGAATCTAAAGGGAATTTGAGAAAAAGAACCGAGCTTAGGCAAATTGGAGTCAGAAAATGAAGAAGGAAAAAGTCGGCAGAATCTGGGTACGGCCCGCATCGCGGACCTGTTCCTCAGAATGGGAAAATGTTCTCCTTGCATTGCGGAGCGATCACGGACCGTTCTGTCTCAAAATAATTTCACGATCAAATAATTAAATGCTTCTCCGCATGGTGGACTTGCTTTAAGACTGTTATTTCTTGATCTTTTCTCATGTTTAACTATCTAAAAACACTCCTAAACATCATGAAATCCTTCTTATCACAAATTACAATCCTTGAATCCATAATTCAATTCAAGGAAAGTTAAGAGTCAAGTGATCAAGAGATGTTAAGAGTCAATTCAAGAGAATTTCATAGAGTCTAACAAAAGTCTTTTACAAATGTTTTAACATTGTTTTAAGACTGGAGTTTTGAGTTGAGTAAAGAGTGAAGTTTGAAGTTCATTTCTTCAAAAGAGTATATCAGGACTATGTATTTCCAAAGAGTAAAATGTTTTCACATTTAAAGAAGAAAGGAAACTTTGATTTCCAAAAGAGACTTTGAGCTAGTTTTCAGTTACAGAGTAAATGTTTTCACATTTAAAGAAGAAAGGAAACCTTGATTTCCAAAAGAGCCTTTGAGCTACTTTTCAGTTAAAGAGTAAATGTTTTCACATTTGAGCAAGAAAGGTAACATCGATTCCAAGAGAGCTTTTAAGCTAAATTTTGAGTAATTTTCTCAAAACAAAGAAAGAATTTATGTTTTTAAACATATGAGCTGAGTATTTTGGGAGTAGTATTGAGCACCGTTATGGGGACGAGTTTGAGTTCAGATAACTCAAGTCTCCATAAACCATGTAGTCATCATGGGTAGTAAAGGATCATACTTTTTAGATGACTCCTTAAGTGTTTTTTATGATAGACTAGTGGATCCACTTAGTTAAGGCATTCTCTATGAAAGTAAAGTATAGGACAGTTTTGGAAGCATGGGTAAGACATTGAATCACCACTTAGGCTCATAGTGGGGGTTGTTGGTTAGAGAAACTCCCAGAGAAACTATATTACTTTATTATATGAGTAAAGTTAAGTTTCTTACTGGATTTTCTTTAATGAACTAAGTTATTTTCTACTTTTTTAAAGGTTTTCTATATATTGCATGTGTTTTATTGCTTTATATTGAGTTAAGTTGTTCAGCCAAGGTAAGTGTTTCTTTCAGTTCCTTTCAAGCTTATGTCTTGTTTAGTTTTCCCCTCGCATACTCGTACATTAAATGTACTGATTCCATTTGGCTTGCATTTTTTAATGATGCATACACAGGTAACCTGGATCAGCATCCAGTGCATCGTTGATTCTAGTTGAGCTCCAGAGTTTGTTGGTGAGCCTCCTTGCTTCCGGAGGATCCCTTTTTATTTCTTTTCAGCATTTAGTTCATTATGATGTCGTGGGTCTTGTCCCGACATCTATCTCAGATTTTAGAGTCTTCATAGATAGACAATCAGTTAGTTCATTTGTCTTTACTTTGTTATTGGATTATGTTTAGTTTTGAGTTGCCATTCTGATAACGTTCAAATATACTTCTTGAAAAGAAATATAAACGATCGTATGCAATATATTTACCCAACTATGAGTCGGGGTCGATCCCACAGAGAATATGGAAGAATATTATCAATAGCAAATATTTAACTCGATAGTCGTTATATAAAAATGGGGGGATTTAAATTGAAATAAAATAAAAATAATAAAAGATAGCTTTGAACTAAGTATTTATTTATATTCAGATTATTAAAAGTAACTAGGAATGTGTTCCCCATAAGCTCATAACGCAGTAATCCTAA
>JAJOOS010081827.1:0-11292 GCA_029582725.1 Solanum chiquidenum | reverse complement strand
ATTATTGTACAATGAAATGATGGAATTTTATTAGTACTAAACTTGAAAATGGAAAGGTTTAGACTTTAGATAGAAGAAAAAGAGGATCCATGATATCACTGCTTCAAGTAAATAAAAATATTCAACTCTTTTAAATTCAATTATCCTAAGTAATATAAATTTGTAATTACGTGTAGAGAGTTGACTTTATACGAAGATACACACTCTTGAGGCGGAGGGGGGTGGGTGTCCAATTACACAATATACATAACCACAACTATCTATTTAATGTGGGAGGACTTAAAACATTGACAAAACTAGGATTTTAAATATTAAAAACAAATAAATCTCATACTTTTAGACGTTTATTTGCTTATTTCACGTTTTGTATAATTTGTCTATCTATATTAGGTAATTAATAAATATTGTTGAATTTCTCAATCTTCTAACTAAATTTTTTTTGAATTTAATTATGGGAACAGAGAAATTTTTGATACTCGATAGAGTGTGATTTTTTTAATGACTTCAACACAACAATTAAATCTAAATCTAATCAGATCAATGAATACTAAATAAAAAATATCTACAATCATAATGAACTTTTTTGCCTTCTAGAAGCTAATGCCATGTTTAATTTACCCCTTGTATATATTGATAAGTCATATATAGTCATTTTCATTTGCTTAATTGTAAACAAGCGATATTAATATTTATATACTTAAAATAGTAATAAGAACAAAAAAATGAAGAAACATCTAGCTCGTAATGATATGTTAGTATTTTTTAAAATTTCTATTCAGTAAACATCGGTCCTTTGTTTCTGTCTATAATTTGTCAATTTGTATGAATTGCAAACATTAAATAATGTACGTCGGCGAGTAGATTAATTAACTCAAATTATTACCCCATGTTTTGCCTAATACTTTGGGTTTCAGTAGGCCAGCCGAAGTAGGATTTCCATTTAAGAGGTTTAAAAAAAAATCATGCTAAAAATGTCGATAAATTAATAAGCCGGTTTAGATATAAATAAGTCGAATTATAAGCGAGTTTAAATTCAATTTTTTTTAATTCAAATTAAATATTTTTATTAAATATAAAATAATATTTACTTGGAAATCAATTTCGGACTCTCCCTGATTTATGTTTTTGATGTTGAACCCCCTATCTTATATTGTCTACGCTCCAGATGTTCATATCGGTGGAGGTAGAGTTTCTTATAGGGAAGGACATACATAGAGTACCCAGAGTGTTTGAGCACCTATTAATCTCGTCTAGAAATATATATATCTATATAGAAATTAAGGATATTTGTATAAAATTAATATAGACCACCCAATGAACAAATGATCTGACTAGTCCATTGACTCTTGAATCCGTACTTAAAACTCTTTTAGTGTTATTGAGCCTGAGTTTAGCCGGAGATACATTTCATTATCAAGAAAGGATAAGCTTTGGTCCACACGTTTAACAAATTACTGTAGATGAAGCATTTCCACAAATATGTTCCGTCACGACGGTTTTTAAAAAATAATTATTATCCAAATAATGCCAATTGCAATTTTCCAGTAAGTTGCCCATATCCTTGATGTGTGTGTTTTTCTTTCTTTTCTTATTTGTTTCGACTTTTTAATAAACTTTGGACAAAATTTCTTCAATTTTAATATAGAGATCTCAAATTTAAACACTTAATATAAAAAATATTTTAGTAGAAAACATTTTATTTTAAATAAATTTTATGAGACGTGAATTCAAATAATTTGAGGTACTATGCGAGCATACATTAAATAAGGAACAAACAAAGGAACTCCAAAATATATTTTTATCCATCTAATGCAATTGATACAATTACTATTTGTGTATGCTATTACTATACAATAAGAAAAATACAAAGCACATTTTTTTTGGAAAAAATAACAGGACTTACTTGAGTGCACTATTTGTAACCATGTTCAGTGACGTACACACTATATGAATATGATCACTTACTATTTTTCGACATTTGTTTGGCGTATAAAATGAATGTATCACTTACCGATTTATAGTGACGAAGTTAATATTTTCTCTAATATGAAGAAATAATCACAAAAGAAATTAAAGGGGGTTCAACATTTATTATATAAACATAATTTTTTAATTATATATAAATAATAGTATAATTTTTGTTGAGGGTTTATTTATATTGAGGGTTTTTCAAAAACTAATATCTATTATCTTCTCAAGGTAAGACGACGATTTAGGTCCAAACAGGGGAGGAGCCAACATATTGTTAGGGGTTCATCCGAACCTTCTTCGATGGAAAATATCACTATATATATGGTTAATTTTTTTTTAAAATGTATATATAATAAATATCGAATCCCCTTCGATTAGTTTTTATGTTTACTTCTTTAAATTTTAAACCTCCTTATTAAAAATCATGGCTCGCCACTGGCCCCAAAACATTATGTGATGGATATCTCGTGGACTTGCTGTAGTCGTTTTCCTTCTAGAAGAACTCAAAAAGTGATGTAGATAGTAGTACCAAAGTGTATGAGTCATGAGTTGGAATACGGTAGTGTAGTTAGGTACCACTCTTTTAACTTACTCTATTGTATATTATGAGTACATATATAATAAATATTACTAGTTTTCAATTTAAAAAAAATTGTTACAAACGACGGCGTGGGGTGACAAACGTAGAGCCACAGACATATTTCGATTTTATCTCTATTTAATGAACTTCACGTTTTGCTACGAATTTGAAGAATTCAATAATTTTTGCTTAGATTTTTTATTTGTACAAAAAGTTATTTAAATATTTAATACTTATTTACTTATGAGAGTGATGAATTATAGAGTAATGAAATAGTAGACTGAGTATCCATGTAGGGGGTTGTTTGCCCCTACATGACTTTCTTCCAAGTACAGGCTGAATATTTCTAGAGGCAGTTACTGGTGCAGACACAATTGGAATATCATCATTTAGAGGATCTACACCCTGTGAGGTTTCCTCAACAGTCTGATTAGAATGTATAGTAGGAACTTGAAAGGTTTCTGATGCATTGTCTTCAATCAGCTCCTGAGACACTGGAGAAAATAACTGATACTGAGTATCCATAGTAGCTTTGAAAGGGAACATGTCTTCTCTGAAAGTTACTTCCCTATGAACAATTTTTTTTGATAGTTAGATTAAATAAAATGTAACCTTTCTTTGTTTTTGAATATCCCATATGCACAACATGCTTAGTTCTAGACATTAGTTTATCTTGTTCATGTAGTATCTTTACATGACATAAATAGCCTAGCACTTTTAAGTGTGTAAGAGATGGTTTTCTGTTATGATGCCTTTCATATGGAGACATGTTATGTAATATAGTAGAAGGCATTCTATTAATCAAGTAAGTTGTAACTTTTACACAGTAACCCCAAAATTTGAGAGGAATATTAGCTTGCAATCTTATTGCTCTAGTTATTTCTAATATATGTCTGTGTTTTCTTTCAGGAATTCCATTTTGTTGAGAAGTGTAAGAGCAATATGTTTGATGTATGATGCGTCATTTAGCTAGTAACTCAGCACACAATTGATTCACAAACTCAATTCCATTATCAGTTCTTATCATTTTTATGTATGTGTCAAATTGTGTTTTAACATAAGCAATAAAATGTTGAATAACAAAAAGAGTATCAGATTTAAGCTTAAGTAAGAACACCCAAGTCATTCTTGAAAAATCATCCACTATAGTTAAGAACCATTTTTTACCATCACAAGTAGGCACTTTATAAGCCCCCCACACATCCATATGCACAAGATCAAAAGGATTCTTACTAAAATTCGGTGATTTTATTGGAAAAGGCAACCTAGTTTGTCTAACACATGGACATATAAAACACTTTTTGATAGTATCTTCTATGTAAGATTTTTGACTAGGAAACAAATGACACAACACTCTAGATGACGCATGACCAAGCCTATTATGCCATATTTTATAGCATCTTGATCAATAGTAGCTTGACTTCTCTTAACAGAAAACACAAATGCATTTTTGCTCTGTCCAGACACATTTTGATGACTCAGTAGATAGTAAAGGCCTGCTCTTTCTCTACCATTGTCCTTCACCTTTCCACTGTAGAGATCCTGAAAACACAGAAGTTAGGATAAAAGGTAGCTGAACAATTAAGTTGCTTAGTTGCCTTTGAAACAGATAAGAGATTATACTTGAATTGTAGAAGATGATACACATCAATAATAGTATTATTAGGTGAGATATGACTAGAACCAGTGTGTGTGGCCACATCTGCATCCCCATTTGACAATGCCACTCATTTGGAACTTACATATTCAGATATAGAGTCTTTTATTAAGAAGTCTTATATCTGAAGTCGTGTGGTTGGTAAACCCTGTGTCAATGATCCATTCAGGTGGACCAGAGTTTTTTCCAAGAGCATAATTCATACCTGACATGTTAGCTGCTGACACTGGCTGAGTCTGTTGTTCCAGCATTCTGCAAATTTTCTCATATTGCTCAGAAGTGAACCTTGGTTCAGAGGTGACCCTTGGAGGCATATATATGTTTCCCTGTAGAGTCAAGTGTGTCTGATTCTTCAGAAACAGCAGCGTGCACTTGCCCTTCTTGATTTGTATATGTTATCATAGAGTTGTACAACTTATTCTCAGCCCCTCATTTCACTTCACCATGTCTTGGATGCCCTAGTGGATACCCAACAAATCTGTAAGAATCCACCTTGAAGTGACCCTTTAACTTGCAATGATCACATATTGCATTAGAATTATAATTGGATGTATGTGTTTTTTTTTTCCTTTCTGATAACTATTCTGATAGTTTTGTTTAGTAGACTTGGAGTACATAGCTACATCAGAATTCCCAGGCATTGCACCCAATAATCCTGAGGAATTAACAGCTTGAGCTACACTTTTTTGACTCTCGTCACTCATCACCATTGAGTAGGCTACATTTACTGATGGTAGAGGTACCATTAATAAGATTTGACTTCTCGCTTGAGAATATGTATCATTCAACCCATAAGGAATTGATAGAGCTTTTGCCTCTGTATGTACATTATAAAATTCTTGGATCGTTCACAATTACATGCATGGAAGGGAATCATAGACTCGAACTCATCCCATAATTTCTTTAGCTTAGTGAAATAGACTGATATAAATTGAACTCCTTGAGACATAGTAGTTATTTCTTGATGGATATTAAATGTTCTAGACCCATTTATCTTATCAAATCTTTCTTTTAAATCATGTCAAACACCTTGAGCAGTGGTGGCATACACTACCCCACCAAGAAGACTACTTGAGACAGAATTCATCAGCCAAGATAGGACTATGGCATTCACCCTTTCCCATTGACCCCACAGTTCAATAGGGAACCTTTCTTTATTCCAAGATCCATCGACCAAACCCACCTTGTTTCTTCCTAATAGCGCAATCCTAATAGACTTAGTCCAAACCCCATAGTTTTCACTTCCTTTTAATTGAGTTCACTTGATCTGCAACATCATTGACTGTTGTATTTACCATTTTTGATTGATTTCAGTAGATAATTGTAGAAACACCAAGAATCACTATTCAGAGATCACGAATTGACACTTCAGAGTATACGACTCCTTCAGGATCAATTGCAGCTTAACTCTGTTGGCTAAGCTCTGATACCATGATGAATTATAGAGTAATGAAATAGTAGACTGAGTATTCAAGATAGAAAGAAGAGGAAGAGGAAGAGAAGAAGAAAAGGAAGAGAAAATGGAGATTAATCCTTTATTGTATTTTTCAAGTTACTTCAATAATGAACAAGAGATTCTTTATATAGTAAACTAACTAACTGCCTTAACAACTAATCTACTAACAGAATTAGTAACTAACTTACTATACACATGTACAACAGAATATTCTAGATCATTGTATATCCTCAACAGAGAGCAATAATAATATTGTCACCTTCACCTTCTAGAATAATATATATTTGTAGCGGGCTGCTACTTGATATTATCAGCGTGCTAGCCTATACGAATATGTCACTTTCACTATCTTACAATAATATTAAAAAAATTATAAGATACATGGTCTCTCTATTTACAGTAAAAATAGTTTTTAAATTGGATGTTTGATTCATTGAAAAGAAGTTTAACTCAAACTAGTGTTTTCTAAACATAAAATTAGCTCTTTCACTATTTTTCATAAAAAGGCGACTTTGATAATTTTCGATTAAAATTGACAAGGACATTTCTATTCTAATTTAAAACGTTTTTTAAAACTTAAGAAACTACACTTTTTTTTTACCAAATAACTTAAGTTTATTTCCAATTCCATCGCTTTTTTATTGAATAAAAGTGTTTAGTTTAGAAGCTTCTATTTGGTTTTGTTTTGACAAGTGAAGAAGACTAGACTAACCCATGCCACATTATCGAAAGTATTTTCAAGAATACTTCCCACTAACAACATCTATCAGGTAACTCAAGAATCATCCAATGTTTTTTATCTCCGCTAGTACCACTAAGCCACACCCTAAAATACTCCAGCGTACAATTTATGTTTAAGAAGAAATCGTCTAGTAATTATTAAACCAATCAATGTACTATTAATATAAAATATGTTTAACTTATTAGAATTGCAAGTAGAATTATTGTACGATATTTATTTGTACTATTCTTACATGAAACATGCTTTAATTAGACATTTTGTGAATTTAATTATTTCCTTCTCATTTGTTTCTTTATATGCTCTGCAATTATTTAAGTTCGTATCAACAAAATAGAGCCATCACTGCATATATATAATTAGCTATATGAAGATATCCAAGTATTAAAACATTAACAAAGAAAACTCTAGATAAACTTAATTTTAAAGACGGTTTTTGTATTTATCTTTTACTATCATATACTTTAATTTTAAAATCACATGTTATTTATTTTACTTCAGTTATCATATTATTAGGTGGAGTGTTAACATGTTGCCCTAGATTTGATATATTTAGTGGGATATGCTGAATTTTTTGCAAGCAATATTAATTTAAAGAAGTGAACAAATTAATAGATCACTGTAATTATAAGCAATGTCACATTTTTTATTTATACACAATATTGTAATTTTACTTATTATATAATTTATCATAATTAAGTGTTTTAGTGAAATGAATATACTTGAAGTAAGATTTGATGCATGATTATTTATAAAAATTTGTCATTATATTTTATTTAGACATTCAAGCTAAATTTTGTTTCAACTTTATTTTAAATATGTGTTTTTATTTATCTATTACAAAATTAAATTAATCGTATAAAATTTATTATCCGCTTTAATTATATGCATTTTTCTCTATAAGTCCGATAAAAATAAACCGACCTCGTTAATATCTCTATCTTGGATACTGGGACGACATTGTTTCCTGTTTTTTTGTCCCTTCTTGTGGCGTACCAACAATCCCCCATCCCCCAACTCCAAAACCTTCTTTAAATTTAATTGTTTATGATTTTTTCATTTTTTTTTTATATGTCATATTTATTACTTGGTTCATAGCACTTTATCATTTTATAAAATCAATGCATGTATTATAATATTTTTTTTATTATATCTTTGATAGTTAATTAGTCTTAAAAATAAATATTTGACCAATTAAGGAAAACTCATAAGTAATTAATGTTCATTGTAAGAACTTCATACATTGATTAATTACTCACACCATTGCACTATACTATAAAATCTGACGTTGTCATGTTTTTTTTTGTCGAAGTAGAACTAAAATTTATCTCAGGCTCTTTGCAGTCATAACTGAAACTATATTAAGATACAAATTTTTTTACTTGATTTTATTATAAATAATATCAAATTCAGTAGGAATATTTAGATCAATTTAAAGTAATAAAACTTGAATATTTATAATATTGTCATATTTACTTTAATAATTTATAAAAAATCACTTTTACACAAAATATATAGAAAAATTGAGGTGGAAGAAAATTTAATTTCTTCAAATTTTGGATCAATTCATACTGAAATTTTTTTGCTCCAAAAACAAACTCAAAAATTTAATTTGTCATCTAAATGCATTTTTATTTTTAAAATTTAGCATATTTATCATTTATTGAAAATTTGACTTTTAAAAAAATTAAATAATGATAGAATTGTAATCGTAATTAATTTCTCAATGTAAGTTAAGTTTTAAAAAATATGACTTATAAAAAGGAACGAAAGAAGTTTATATTTTTTCACCTCTTTATCTCCACGAAATAGACTATGGTGGTCCCACAAGAGCACCGAAAACCTATAGTTTGTCACGATTCTGAACCGTCAATGAATATTTATGCATGAGATCAGAAAGAGGAATAATATTTGTGTTCTCCAATCTTCTTCTTTATACACACACTATCCCAGTTTGTTAATTTCTTGATGGATCTTCTTCCGGGTCTTCCTGATGATATTGCTCTTGAATGTTTAATTCGTCTTCCTCTCCATCAATTCTCTAAAGCCGCTTCTGTATGCACCAACTGGAAAACCGAGATCAAGCATCCCCTCTTTCGACAACGCCGCAAAGAATCGGGTCTTACCCGACCCGTTTTCGTATTAGCCCAAGCCATGGTTACTACCATTCGAAAACCTTATGGCATTACCAGCCTCTCATCTACTCAGTTCTATAGACTCACCCTTTATGATCCGGAAATGGGATGTTGGTACGATCTGCCGCCGATACCGGAGTTAATTGATGGATTGCCCATGTTTTGCCGGGTTGTAGGAGTCGGGTCGGACGTAATGGTGATAGGCGGGTGCGACCCGGTTAATTGGAGGGTTATGGACTCTGTTTTCATCTACAATTTCGTATCCGGTTCGTGGCGTCGTGGGGCGGATATGCCGGGAGGACAGAGGCTGTTTTTTGGATGCGCGTCGGATTCGGAGAGATTTGTGGTTGTCGCCGGCGGACATAACGACGAGAAGAATGCGCTGAGATCGGCTCTGTTGTACGACGTGGCGGAAGATGAGTGGATTGCGCTGCCGGAAATGGCCACTGAGCGTGACGAGTGCAAGTGCGCATTTCACCGCGGTGAATTCCACGTCATCGGAGGCTATCCTACGCATGCACAAGGTCAATTCCATCGCAGCGCTGAGGTGTTCAACTCCGCCACTTCCCGTCAGTGGCGCCTGGAGGAGGACTTCCTGGGTGCCGACACGTGTCCCCAGACCTGCATAGAAGGCGACGACGGGAGACTATACATGTGCCGTGACGGTGACGGTGACGTGGTCGTAAGGATTGACGCCACGTGGAAACACGTGGCGAGACTGCCAGGTGGAGTGTCCAACGGGGCGTATCTGACAGCGTGGCAGGGGAAGTTGTTAGCAGTGGGAAATTCAATATTAGATGAAATTCACAGTAGCTATGAACTTGATGTGAACAGTGAGAGTAAAGAGAAGTCATGGAGAAAATTGGATACTCCAAATGAATACTGTGGACATGTTCAATCAGTTTGTTGTTTAGAGATATGAATGAATCTGTCAAAAAAGGATAGTATGAACTTTGCTTCTTTAACATCTTTTTTTTTTTTTTGGATTTTCTTATGTCAGGAAATCACTTTGGGATTCTGTAAGTAGTACCAGATGAAGCTGTTTTTCCGTCTTGATTTTGAATTCTAAATATGTTGAATAAAACATAGGTGGTGTGAATTTGAATGAGTCCGACTCAGAATGTGAATTTTGAATATCAGAATTAAAAAAAAAAAGAGGTGATTTTGTACATAGTTGATTCTTCTTTTATCTACTAGTTGTGTTTCTGTTACATTACGTATGTCAGCTGCCAAGAGTTTGTTGTTTATTTTTGGATTTTCGGCCGATGTTACGTTTTCCTTGACTATTTAAGGCATATATAGTTGAGTTTTATAAATTTAACCACTTCAAAAATTAATTTCATATTTATGAGATTAAAGTAAAAAGTATTTGGATATAAAGTTTGTTACAAACTAATATTTGAAAGTAAGAAAAAAGCTTTGGTTGGAATCAACAATTTAGAAGAAGAAGAAGATGCTGCTAACAGAAAAAGAGTGTATAAAGTTTGTCAATATTGGTTATAAGTTATGTAAAATAATTTGAATATAATTTAAACAGCAGGGTCAAAAGATAATTATCTTTTTTGTTTGATTTTAAATTTTAAAATTAAATTATTTCTAATTATAATAAGATGACTGTTTTTAAAATGTGATTTCAACAAGTGTTTGTAGTCCTTGGGCCTACATATTGTCATTTGATTGACAATATTTGTGGTCATTGTCAGCCTCATGACTTATAAATTACTTGTATTTAATCAGTGATTACAACAGAATTTATCATCTAACAATCTTCTAGAATTTGTGTGCTTTCTATTAAATATATACTAACCAATTTGTTAAGCCGATTACATACATCTTTAACTAATATCTTATTGGCAAATTATTGTACAATGAAATGATGGAATTTTATTAGTACTAAACTTGAAAATGGAAAGGTTTAGACTTTAGATAGAAGAAAAAGAGGATCCATGATATCACTGCTTCAAGTAAATAAAAATATTCAACTCTTTTAAATTCAATTATCCTAAGTAATATAAATTTGTAATTACGTGTAGAGAGTTGACTTTATACGAAGATACACATTCTTGAGGCGGAGGGGGGTGGGTGTCCAATTACACAATATACATAACCACAACTATCTATTTAATGTGGGAGGACTTAAAACATTGACAAAACTAGGATTTTAAATATTAAAAACAAATAAATCTCATACTTTTAGACGTTTATTTGCTTATTTAACGTTTTGTATAATTTGTCTATCTATATTAGGTAATTAATAAATATTGTTGAATTTCTCAATCTTCTAATATTGGTAATAAATAAATCTCCTTACCAGCGTGTGGAGAGTTTATATTTAACCTATTTTTTCATTTTTTTTTCATCTTCTTCCCCATTTAACCACCATTTTTCAAAACTTAAACTCCTTCCATGGAGAAATAGATCTAATAGTGCTACAACACCAAGACATTTCAAGCTTAAACAACTTCTCTTATTTTGTTGCCATTCTTCCTTCTTGAAATGTTTTGAAAAAAATCAAAATATATTTTTTTAAAAGAAAATCTAGGAAATTCTTTTAGGGAACTCTTTGTTTAGATTTGAATAATTTGGTTTTATTTGAAGTTATAAGGACGAATCAGTTTTTGCAAAGAAATTATGCTTTTGGAAAATAATTCTTTTCAAATAGTTAAATTACTATGAAAGTATATTGGAGAAAGACAATCTAGATTGGGAAGAGGTTGGGGTTGGGGGGTGGGAGGTGGTGGAGAAGATGCATTG
>JAJOOS010081824.1:0-12825 GCA_029582725.1 Solanum chiquidenum | reverse complement strand
ATGCAAAGTGATAAGTTAGGTATCTCTAAATCCTTGGTCCGGCATCTAGAGAATTTCACCCCGCACCTTGGTCCGGCTATGTGTGTATAATTTACTAACCCTTACCTTTACCTCATATTAGACATCATAATCGATGTTTGGCTTAGTTTTTACTTCGCACAAATCGACACTAGCCTATTAGATAGTATCACACTAAATCTATGTTGATAATTCTTTTCTTGTTGATTACCTCCTTGGTCCAGCAAGTAGCAACAAGGTGAGTTCTGACGCATGCACTCGTTAAAAAGACTTCTAAATGAAAGAATTATCAATGCATGCAAAACACTATTTAAGAATTGCTTATTTACTATTCACACTTTGTTAATCGCTCATGGTTCCCACAACCCTAGTTGTGGAGTTTAGTTACCCATAATCATATGAATACAATTCATTGTTTTAGATGAAATAATTATGAACTTACGTAAGAAGAATAATAAACCCAGAAATTCAACTCGAATTGCAATACCAAAATTTTCAAAACGAACTTAGGAAATTAAGAATTGCTAAAGTTGCAAGTTAATCTACGACGGATGTACAGTGCGGACCGTAGATCGATCTACGGTCCGTCAATCCCCCTTTGTAGCTCCACACTTGGAATATGCAAAATCAGGTACTGGAACCTTCGCAATATCAATCTACAGATCAACAGTACGGTCCGTAGATCCATCTACAGACCGTGAATGGGCACCATGGTTCCACACTTGGTCAGATTTCCCTGATTTGCCTCCATGCCTTGGCTGCTGATCTACGACCACCATCTACGGAGCGTCAATAGACCTACGGTCCGTAGATCATCTCCGTAGATGCCCTTTTCTACATTTCTTTCAGGTGTCTCTTTAATTATGTGCCTGAACATCTTTCCTGCAAAATATGATAAAAAACTCATAAAAACCAATACAAAAAGGCCCTAGACACACAGAACTTGTAAGTGAACTATATTAGAAATACCGTAAACTCATGGTATATCAAATGACCATACCGAGTTCTGAAGGATGTCTTCGGGATGTTAATATCTCTGACTCTAAGCTGATGATAACCACATCTGAGGTCTATCTTCAAGAAATTACTAGCACCTTGAAGTTGGTAAAACAAGTCATCAATCCTGGGGATGAGATACTTATTATTGATTGTGATTTTGTTCAACTGTCTATAGTCAATCCACATCCTGAGGGAAACATCTTTCTTCTTCACGAACAACACTGTTGCACCCCATGGGGAAATACTGGTCTGATGAAGCCCTTATCTAGAAGGTCTTTCAACTGCTCTTTCAATTCCTTAAGCTCAGCTGGAGCCATTCTATAAGAAGGAATAGAAATAGGTTGGGTATCTAGAAGGAGATCAACTCCAAAGTTGATTTCCCTTTCGGGAGAAACTCTGGGAAGATCTTCTGGAAACACTTCTTGGAACTCATTGACTACTGGAACTGACTCAAGAGTTGGGGTTTTGGAGCTTGAATCCTTAAACCGAACTAGATGATAGAGATAACCCTTAGGGATCATCTTTCTATCCTTAAGGTAAGAAATGAATCGACCCATAAGCGCTAAACTACTACCCTCCATTCTAGGATTGGCTCATCTAGAAACTAAATATGAACAACCCTAGTTCTACAATCAACGGAGGCATAACAAAAATGTAAACGATCCATGCCTAGAATGATATTGAAGCGTACCATTTCTAGTTCTATAAGATCTGCTGAGCTGACTTGCTATAAGACTGTGACAGGGAAATTTATGTATGGCTATAACTGGGTCACCTACTAGAGTAGAGACTGAGAAGGGTTCTGAGAGAGTTTCTGGACTAACATCGAATTTGACTGCTATATAAGGAGTTATAAAGGATAGAGTAGCCCCTGAATCTAACAACGCATAAACATCTAAGTTAAAAACTCGTAACGTACCAGTGACTACATCAGGAGAATCTTCCTGATCCTGGCAAGCCTGAAGAACATACAACCTATTTTGGCGTTGTCCGCCACCTGTACCAGATGAGTTACCTTGCTGAGTCGGGCGACCTGCTAGTGTTGCTGAAGTTGTAGATTGAGCTCTACTATTATTTCCCCCTTAATCCTGTTTAGTATAAGGACAATCTCTCAACATGTGACCAAACTGGCCACACCCAAATCATCCTCTCTTCTCTGCAAGACATTCGCCCAGATGGTTCTTATCACACTTCAGACAAATTGGGTAGGTTTTGGTGCCTGAAATTCTACCTTGATACTTAGAGCTTGTTACCCTACCTTTATGATCATTTCGGAACTTGGAGGATGGAACACTACCTGATGAAGGTGTTGGAGCTGAAGACTTCTGCTGAAACTATGAGCAATTTCCACCACCTAATTTTTGTTGAGATAATCATAGTTGTCTGTCCTAGCCTTTTTATTCTCCTTTGCTTGTTCCCTAAGCTTATCACCCTTAACTTGCTGAGCATGAGTCATGAGCCTAGAGATGTTCATATCTTCTAGCAACATAGCATTCCTACACTTTGTTTTCACAAGGTCGGATACCCCATAAAGAAACTTGTTCATTTGAGCCCGGGAGTCGGTAACTATGTGAGGAGCATACCTTGAGAGTTGGGTGAACTTGAGTCCATACTCTTGGACTGACATGGAACCCTGCCTCAAATTCATAAACTCCTAACCTTTTGCCTTCCTCAACTCTCTTGGGAAGAACCTTTCCAGAAAGATCTCACTAAAACATTCCCAAGTGATAGGAGCTGCACTTGTACCCCTGTTCTCTTTCCACTGAGTATTCCAGATGTGAGCTACATCTTTCAGTTGATAGGATGCCAACTCTACCCTATCATTACATGTCACCTGCATCACTCCAAAGATCTTGTTGACCTCATATATGAAGTTTTCGAGATCCTCACCAATCTGTTATCCTAAGAACTTAGGCGGATTCATCCTAAAAAAAATTTGAACTCTAGTTGCACCTAACCCAATATTAGCATTTACTGGAACTGGAATCTGCTGGTTGTTCTAGTTGGTCACACTCTGAGCCAACAACTGGATAGCGTTCCAAAATTCAGCATTTGAAACTTCATGATCTAGGACTGGACGAGCAGCTTTAGCATTTTGTGCATTCACATTCCTTCCATAAGCTCTATGAGGTGGCATTATCTGAAACGCACAACGAAGGATTAGAACGAGAAGTTGGATCATACCTCACGCACGATAAGAGTAGCAAGAAAATGAAATTTTCCAAAAATACTTTGCAGCCTCCTTCTCATTAGATGTGGTGAAAAGGACTTTGCTTAGTGCGACTTTTCATACATCCTAGGACTCTTAAACCTAGTGCTCTGATACCAAGATGCCCCGAGGCTACCCCTTGGACGCGGACACAGGACTTAAGATCACGAGTGACCCCAAGCTAACCATGCTTGCATATGATAAGCATACTAAAGATAAACTGAAAAGGTAAATACTATGCGGAAGCTAAATCATATGAATAATTTGAAATGATGGAGAATACCTATATACTATCTGAATAAATGAAAACTGAGAGTTTAAACAACTGAAAAGTCAAACTCTAACTCTATAGATGAATCTAACTATGTCTGAAATAAGGTTCTAAACTGACTAGAAGTGTTGTGACATGCCCCAGCTAAATCTAGCAAAACTGAAACTAAAACTGAAAACAAAGAAAAAGACAATCATGTCGGCCGTCCTCGAAGAATGAGGACTCATCACTGATGTTTCTAAACTAGAGATCGTGAACTGATCTAAGCGTGATCGGGAAGCTGAGAACCTAAACCTATATCATAAGAAGATGTAGCGCAGTGCGTCAATACTTGAAAGGTACAGAGCATGCAGGATAGAGTAAAGCTGAACAATAACATAACTGAACCAAATCATAATATTTGAGAAATGACATTAGATAAGCATAATACTAACTGAGAATACTAAACATGAAATAATTGAATGCAATGACCAAGTTTATAACATGCTGAAACTGAAATATGAACTACAATTGATAATATGAAGTCCGATAATATGAACTAGAATCTGACTGTAAGAGAGCTATTAATAACTGACATAAAACCACATGACCTAAATGTGGAGTCCGGTGTATACGCCCCATCGAGAGGACCCCATATACCCGGGACAGAGGTATAGAGGCATGCTGGCGTGAGCACTAAAATGATGCCCACATAAGGGACTTACAACCTACGGGGCTCATAGTTATGGGACTTGAGGGTGACTGACCCTAATCCGCTCGGTATTAAGCTACTCCCAATTGATTAGGTAATTAACAATTTAATACTAAAGTTCTGTAATACTGGATAGCTTAAAATACTAACATGCTAACTGAAAATGCAACATTAATATGTTGATAATGAAGGATTTAAATCTATGGCATGTATAACTGAAATATCTGTCCTAGCATGTGTAATTCATGAACTAATAGAACTACATAGCTAAAGTTCTGAGTTTATGCATGAATGTGGGCAAAAATGATACTACAACATGATAATCTAATTTGGAACATTAAAGTACCTAATTCATGATAATCTACTAAAACTCTAGATACCCTAGGTCTAGATATTATGAAAGGAATCAAGAATCTGACTGAATTCTAGGGACCTAATGGGTGAAAGGAACCCACTAGTGAAATTGCACATACCTAGTGACGAATTCCACGGAGAAATCTTTTGATTTCGGGGCTGAAACTCATGAACACTTTGTTGCATTTTGGAAAGCTTGGTCGACTCTTTTTCCTCTCTGGTTCTAAGTTTGATCAATTATTTTGAGAAAGAATTGACTAGGGTAGGTTCTAATTAAGTTGCTAGGCTAAAACTGACCAAAACTATGTAGTTTAGGGGTCTAACGCATAAGGAAAAGGCCAAACAACCCCTGACTTAACTGCTGTCGGGGGCCACCAACGGACCGTGGCTAGGCCGACGGTCTGTGCTGGTCAATCGTCGTTTGGCGACTGGGAGGCTGTAGCTGGGGTCTGATCCACAGACACGGACCACGGTTCGTGGCTTGACCTACGGTCCGTAGGTCTGGTCGTGGGTCGACACTTAGAAATATTTCTGGGAGTTTAAGGGGAAGGGTTGTAGATGGTGAACCACAAACTAACAGAACGCACAGTGGGTCCCCCTACGATCCGTGGGTGGTGCCCGTCGGTGCCACTTGCAACTCCTGAAATCTGCACTTGGTATGTTCTATCATACGGGGTGTTACACGTTTTGACTTTTCACCTTAAATAAGATTGATGGTTACTTGTTCTAGATTACATGTAGCACTTATAGAATTTGTGCCTTCAAACAAAGAAAATCCCATACTAATTGCGCTTTGAGAAAGACGAATATCAAGAAATTTAACAAACATGTTTTAAATAGTTTGCTAATTGAACACCTTTCCTATTAAAATTCTATTTTGGTGTAGTGCTATTCGATACAGTCGCAATTACAATCTAGTAATAGCTTTCCATGAATCATTCCCTATACTTCTAATTTTAAATTTTCCTCTCTATATGTAGCGAAATAGTGGTAGTTACGAACTATTTGACAACACTAGACTGTGTGGATAAGAATCTCAAGGCACTTGAAACGATAAAGTTAGTGAATTTCGAGAACTCCTCTGCTGAACTTGTTTTCATGAAGCTTTTGCTGGCTCGTGGCCCTTCACTTGTAGAGGTGACAGTTAAGCCTACGAGATCACTCAAGGATGATGGAGTTTGGAGTTTTTACCTTGAACTGTTGCAGTTTCCTACAGCATCACCAAATGTTGACGTACTCCTTGATGAGTATTAATTCATCCAGCTAGTTAGGTTATACTATTAGTATATATAGCCACATTAATGATTTATTCCATTTGTAGTTTATCAACATAGGTTCACAATGATGTTACTAATGTTTATTCAACTTTAAATGATAATCTAGTCAGTTTTAAAGTAGTATTAAGTTGTCTTGAAAGAGGATTTTCAGTTCTTACAAAGCTTAGAGACACTTCATATGGACAATTGAGGGACCAAATTCATCATACTCGCCCTTCATTATCAACTTCTGCATAGGATGTAGATATTAGTGTTGAGTACCTTGAGCTTGAAAGACTTGATAGATTGATTTATTGATTAGTCAAATAAAGTAAAGAGAAACTAACTCTTTTGAAAGTACTAAGGGAAGCTAGAATTGATCCTCCTATCCCCGTGTTGTACTTCCTCTCAGATGGCTGAAATCTGTTATTAGAGACACTTCCTGTGGACAATTTAGGGACCAAATTCATCATATTCCCTATTTGTTGTACACATCTGCCCGTGACGAATATATTAGCAGTTAATTAAGAATTAACAAGAATACAATCATAGTTAGAACCAATTATTTGAGACTATAGATTTAATGGATTGATTTATTGATCCGTCAAATAAAGCAAAAATAAACTAACTTGCTGGAAAGTACTGAGTGAAGCGAGAACTGATCATACTATCCAGGTGTTGTACTTCCTCTCAGGTGGTGCAAACACCTTGATCTTCATGTGGCTCGGAGCAAGATACTTTGTAAGATGAAGACCACCAAATTCTTCATTGCCAAATTCATTATTACAGCTACTCTGGAATCACACCTCCAAAACTGTTATTAAAATGAAGATGATGCAACTTACAACTCGACGTGTAGGCTTGAGAGTTGGTTTCTTGATGCAAGTAAACATTTAAGAAACTTCCTTAAAGCATATTAGAAGCAAGGGAAGTGGATCGCAGATGTTTCAATTTCTTCACAATTAATTGTTACAAAAATCAGATTGTATGCTCCCCGAAAGGTCATGGGCCAATAAATCATGCCCCCTTCCAATATTTTGCTGAATTAGGATACAAAACAGATATAAGCCGCAAAGGATCTACCATTTTCGTGGCTTACTAACCAAATCACTTGAAATATATAAACCCGAGAAAATTTAAATCAGCATGTTGATACAGAGCAGCTAAAAGTTTAGAATATCATACTGCTCTCGATGTTGAATATCACATCAAACAAAGAAATATATCTCTGCTGAAATAGTATTCATTTCCTGGAATTTTACTAGACATGTTTTAAGTTATCAAACCACTCTTAGAAGCACACCCTGTTGATAATTGAAGGACCCATTTCATCATACTCGGCCTTCACTATACACATTTGCAAACCGAGTAGAAGTTGGGAATGAGACATAGTTAATTAAATGACTGATCGATTAGTAAAATAAAGCAAAAAGAAACTAACTTTTTGGAAAGTACTGAGGGAGGCTAGAACTGATCCTTCTATCCTGGAGCTATACTTCCTCTCAGGTGGTGCAATCACCTTGAATTTTGTGTAGCTCGGAGCAAGTGCAGTGATTTCCTTGCTCATACGTTCTGTTATGCCAGGGAACATAGTTGAGCCACCACTAAGCACAATGTTTGCAAATAAATATTTCCTAGTATCATAATTGCATCTCATGATTGAGTTGAAGGCTTTGTCATGAATTCTTGTCGCTTCCATTTCAACCAATGATGGTTGAAAGAGGGTTTTAGGGCAGCGGAATGTTCAGCACCAATATTAACTACTTCTCCATCAGGAAGCTTATAACTCTTCTCAATTGATTTTGAGATTTTTTTTCCTTTCCAATCTCTTGTTTATAATCCAGTGCAATATAAGCAATCATCTCCTTCATATCACGAAATATATCTACATCTCTTTCCCAACCGTTAAATATATAAAGACCATCCATGAGAAACTTGGCAAGATGGTGTGTAAGATCAAGACCACTAAGATCTAACCATGAGATAGCATGGGGAAGCACATGTCCTTCATAGACATGGACAACTCGTGCACACAATAACCAGAATCAAGCACAATACCTTGTTGAATAAACAACAAACGAAATTAGTGTGACTGACTAAAATAGTAGAGAACCAGCCTATATTGGCATTAAAATCTTCTATTTTACCAGTTGTACAACCATTAGCTAACAGAGAAAGAACGGCGTGGCTTGCGACATGGCTGGAACATTGAATGTCTCAAACATGATTTGAGCCATTCTTTCTCGATTTATCTTGTTGTTAAACGGTGCCTTTGTTAGAAGAACAGGATGCTCCTCAGGAGCAACACGAAGTTTATTATAAAATTTGTGATGCCAGAGCTTCTCCATATCATCCCAGTTTCTTATAATGCCCTGTTCAATGGGATATTTCAGAACCAAACTACCTTTTTTAGCCGGAGGTTCATCACCAGCATAGGCGTCTCTTTGTCCCCTTTCCAACATGATGCCACGATGACGAGGACGACCAACAATGCTTTTGATAACAGCCCTTGGAGAATCTTCCCCAGCTAATCCAGCCTAATGAATCAAAGGAACAATTTATATAGTTAACACCAAGCATAGAGTTGAAATTGTAAGCAGCTTTACTAACTAACCTTGATCATTTCAGTTCAATTGTCAATAACTAGTGTTCGCATAACCATCCCATCAGCCATCTTGTAAGGACTTCAAATGTTAATTTTGCAAGTATAATTTAGGTGAGAGCTCACTAGTACGAACACGAAATCAAATTGGAAAATATTTCATAAGATCAGTTCAGTCTGTACGAAATTTCTGATTCTACTTTCAAGTTCAAGGTGAGATAGATTTTCATATTTCCAGTAGAAGTCACCACCAAACATAAATAGCTGAAAATTAGCTGCAAAAATCCAACCTGAATAAATAAAGGACAGAGTTAACACCAAGCATAGAAATGAAATAGCAAGCAGTTTATTTCTAACTAACATCGGTCATTCCACTTCCGCTGTCAATAACAAGTGTTTGAATAACCATTCCATCATCCATCTTGATAAAATCAACACACTCTGCTGCTGATCAATCGAGCTGCTCCATTGATGGACCTTAAGCTCACATGAGAGAAGAATATTTTAGAAGAGTATGCATGAAAGAATGAATTTCATTGAATGTGAATCGGAAGAACTCAACATTACAATTGATCATTATATACACAACACATTAAGCTAGCTAACAAACTAACAAACTTTCTAACTAACTCTAACACTAACTTTTAACTAACTGTGCTACAAATGACTTATATTCTGAACACCCCCCTCAAGTTGGAGGTAAGTTGATTTACAGACAACTTGTTCAATAATATAGCATGTTTAACTCCAGTAAGAGCCTTTGTGAAGATAGCTGCCAGTTGTGAATCAGTAGAGATGTGGTAGAGAGTGATTGAGCCATGTTGAAGTTTGTCTCTAACAAAATGGCAGTCTATTTCTATGTGTTTTTTCCTTTCATGGAATACTGGGTTCTTGGTAGTGTCTACTGCAGCTTGGTTGTCACAAAAAACTTGTATGGGCAAGAGGCATTGCACAGACAATTCATTCACCAATCTTTCAAACCAAACCAGCTCCCCTACCACCTATCTCACAGCTCTATATTCTGCGTCTGCAGAGGACAAATATACTGTGGCATGTTTCTTGGACTTCCAACCGATAGGATTGTCACCCATGAGTACTAGATAACCACTGACCGACTTCTTTGAATCATAACAAGCACCCCAATCTGAGTCACAATATGCCTTGACAGTAAGATCAGGTTTATTGGAAATGAATATGACCATTGTAGGATCTTGTCTTAGGTATCTAAGAACGTGATAAGATACCTTTAGGTATGGTTCCCTAGGTGTTTGCATGAATTGACTTAGGTGCTGCACACTGTAGGCTATGTCAATTCTAGTGTTTTTCAGAAAGTTAAGTTTGCCTACTAACTTCCTATAATGAGTAGGATCAAATAGCAACCTTCCATCAGAGGCCTTCAACTTTTCAGTGTAGTGAAGTGGTGATGCAACAGCTTTGCAGTTCAGAGAATCAAATTACTTTAAGAGATCAGTGGTGAACTTTCTTTGTGAGATGAGTACCCCATCATGCCTGTATAGTATTTCTAGTCCAATGAAGTAATGAAGTCTACCTAAATCCTTTATCTTGAACTGATCATTCAAAAAGGACTTTAGAGAGTTGATTTCCTCTAGATCAGTCACAATTAGGATTACATCATCAACATATATAACAACAAAGACCAAGGAACTTTTTTTTATTTTTTATAAAATAGTGAATAGTCACTATGTGAATGCATATACGCTCTAGAACTAAGGCTGCTGGCAAACTTGTCATACCATTGCCTACTAGCTTGCTTTAAACCATATAATGATTTCATCAATCTGCACGCCATGTTTTGGAAATTCAACGCAAGGCCTGGTGGTAATGTCATATACACTTCCTCATTCAAATCACCATGAAGGAAGACATTAGTGACATCTAACTGATACAGACCCCATCCCTTTTTAATAGCCAGTGTAATTAAACTCCTAAAAATAGTCATCTTTACTTCAGGAGAGAAAGTTTCATTATAGTCTATACCAACTTGTTGAGTGTATCCCTTAACCACCAGTATTGCCTTAAACCTTTCCACACTACCATCTGCCTTGTGCTTGATTTTATATACCCACTTACAACAAATGACCTTTTTACCCAAGGGTAGATGTACTAATTCCCAAGTATCATTTGCATATAGAGCTTCAAATTCTTGTGTCATAGCCATTTGCCAGGAAGGATGGAAGATTGCTTCTTCATATGAGGAAGGATTAAAATCATGTGAGATGGTTTCAACTAACTGATGGCTATTAGAACATAAGGTGATAAAGCAAATACTGTCTTGGTTGGTCAGGAAGGATATGAGAGAATGGTGGGCTTAGA
The DNA here is from genome assembly GCA_029582725.1 of Solanum chiquidenum. Classification (NCBI taxonomy): domain Eukaryota; kingdom Viridiplantae; phylum Streptophyta; class Magnoliopsida; order Solanales; family Solanaceae; genus Solanum; species Solanum chiquidenum. The sequence continues at coordinate 2,091 of JAJOOS010081824.1, read as the reverse complement.
TGCAGGTGTGGAGGAGTGCAAGCTAGGTAAAGTATATATATATTCTTTTAGGTAGTTGAGTGTATGAAGTGACATTGTTGTTCTTCTATGAACGGGTGGAGCATCACAAGTTGGAACATGTGTGTTTTGTGTGGTAGGGGCTGATGTGTGATCATTTGTATTGTAGATGTTTGGATACCATGGACTGCATTAGGGATTGTATGTGATGTTGTATCATCCTCTGTTACTTCGTTAGTAGTGACTTCATGTGGTGTGTTAATGTTTGGGAAGTCATCATTAGAGAAAATGCTTGTTGTACCATGCATGCAAGTTAAAGTATTAGGATAATAAAGAAGAAACTTTAAAACAAAAGCAAAACTAGAATTATCAGGAGCAATTACAAAAGAGAAGACATACTCATGAAAAAAAACATCTCTGGATATATGAACTCTTTTGGTAACTAGGTCCAAAACCTTGTAACCTTTTGTATTGAAGGGGTATCCAACAAAAATGTGTTGTGTTGCCCTTGGTTCAAACTTATCTTTGTGGGTTTTCAAGGTAGTGGGGAAACATAGACATCCAAAGCTTCTAAGGTGAGAGTATGTAGGCTTTTTTTGGTACAACATCTCATAAGGGGATTTGTTTTGTAAAATCTTGGAAGGCAATCTATTAATGAGATATGTGGCTGTTAGAACACACTCTCCCCAATATCTCATGGGCAACCTAGACTAGAATAGGAGTGCCCTTGCAGTTTCAAGGAGGTACTTGTGTTTCCTTTCAACTACACCATTTTGTTGAGGTGTGTAGGGACAAGACCTTTGATGGATTATACCTTTTTCTTGGAAAAAATGGGTGGCTTCAGTAGAAATGAATTCCAAACCATTATTAGACCTGATGGTCTTCAGTTTAGTCTGAAATTGGTTTTCAACAAGTGAAATAAAGGCCTTAACTGTTTGTAAAGCATTGCTTTTACTCCTAATCAATTATGTCCAGGTTGATCTAGTGTGATCATCTACCATGGTTAGAGAATAGTGATAACCATCATGACTGGGAGTGTTGTATGGTCCCCATAGGTCAATGTGAAGCAACTCAAATGGCTTGGTGGTGTTGGTTGTGCTTTCTAGGAATGACATTCTTGTTTGCCTAGCCATAGGGCATATGGAACAAGTAAAAGGTTGTTTGGAAGAGAAATGACAAGGGATAGTGGAGATGCCCATGATTTTTACAAAAGGAACATGGCCTAGTCTAGCATGCCACATAAGATCATTAGTATAAGTGATATCAGAATTAACTACAGAGGAAGAACACTTGGTAGTGTAGTAGGGAGAATAATTAAGAATAGAACAACCCTCTTTATTGATATGAAAATAAGAGGGTCCCCCCCCCACTCCCCCAACCTTGAGGCATGACTCCCCGAAGCCCCCCACCCTGACCTCAAGGCATCACGCCAGGAGGCCCCCCCACCCTCACCTCCTGGCCTTGAGGTGTCGTGCCCCAAGGCCCCCCACCCCTCCCCCCGGCCTCAAGGAATCGTTCCACGAAGTCCCCCACCACTCTGCCTCAAGGCATCGTTCCCTAAGGTCCCCCACCACCCATCCTCGAGGTGTCATCCCCCGAGGCTCCTCCACCCCACCCCTCAGCCTCGAGGCATCATACTCGAGACCCCTGGACCCCAACACTAGCCTCAAGGCGTTGGGCACTGAGGCCCCCCACCCTTAGCCTTGAGGCGTCGTGCCTCTCCCCCCACCTCAAGGAGTCATGCTCCAAGGCCCCTCACCCCTCTCCCAGCCTCTAGGCATCGTGCCCTGAGGGCCCACTCCCCCACCCCACCCCCAGCATGGAGGCGTCGTTCCCCGAGGCTCCCCAACCCCAACCCCAACTAACCCCCAACCTCGAGGAATCGTGCCCCCCACCCCCCACCCCCCCTCCCGCCTCAAGGCGTCGTGCTTCAAGGCCCCTCCCACCTCGAGGTGTGCACCCTTAGGCCATCCCACCCCCATTCTCGAGGCATTGTTCTTCGTCGCCCCCTGCATCGAGGCGTCGCTCCCCGAGCCCCCCCTTACCTTTCCCCACCCCCAACCTCGAGGCATTGTGCCTTGAGGCCCCCATTAT
>JAJOOS010081823.1:0-21950 GCA_029582725.1 Solanum chiquidenum | reverse complement strand
TCTCCAGTTCAGCAGAATCAGTGGTGAGTCCTCATTCTCCGAGGACGATAGTCATGAGTTTCTTTTCAGTATTTTCAGTCTTTTAGTTTCAGTTTTGTTAGATCTAGTTGGGGCATGTCCCAACATTTCTAGTCAGTTTAGAGGCTTATTTCAGACATAGTTAGATTCAGCTTAGTATTGAGTTAATATTTCCTTTGTATTAAACTCATCAGTTTTTCTTATATCTCAGTTATAGTATATGGTTATTCCCCATCTTTTCATTTTAAATTATGATTTAGCTTCCGCATCAATTTGTTATCCTTAGTATGCTCATGATCATGCCAGCAGGGTTAGCTTGGGATCACTTTTGGTCCTAGGTCCCGTGTCCGCGTCTCGGGGGTAGTCTCGGGGCGTGACAAACTTCATTCGGCGACTCGCCCAATGGTTTAGGTGATCCTCACGTCTTCTTTTATTCGTTCTTTCATCTGCGTTGTTCCTTTTTGCTAATTAGTGTGCATGCTTTGTTCCTTAATCCAAATACTTGACAATCAAGGATTTACATCAATTATTGGCACAAAATATGCATTTGAGGACACTCAATCTACTAAAATAATGCCCTAAATGAGTCCAAATCGTAGACACATCAATACCCCTAACTTAAATTTTTGCTTGTCCTCAAGTAAAACTCAAGTTTAGCAGTTCAAAAAGGATGTCTCAAACAGTGCTACACAAGACTCAATCATGAATGTACACAAAAAGACTCAACTTACTCATGCAAGGATCAATTGTGCACTCAAAGATTCAAGTTGTGACTCACCATTATCAAAGATTCTCAAGTTCACAATATTTGCTTCAAATGCAAGTTCAAGCTCAACAATGGTACTCAAATGCCCTCACACAAAGAATGATTCCATATTCACACACAATGGTTCACAATTTAAAGCTCGGGAATCAAATGCAACGCTCACACTCAAAAAGATGAACAAAATACATGATTTCACCCATAGGTTTGCCCTTATTTTCCAATCAACAATTGTTTCATCTCACTCAACATCAAAAAGGTCTTTTCAAGGCTTGTAACGGGGCTGAGTGTAAGGGTATGGTCATTTAGGCTCAATGGTTGTAATCCTCATGAAATGTGGTGTGAACAACACTTTCTTTCATTTTCTTCATCATTTTCATTTGTTCTCACAAGTCATCCCATTATTCACTTTTCATGGACTGTTGGAAACCCCATTTCTTCTTGCATTTTCACAACTTTATTCCACAACTTTTTCATTCTTTTTCTTTTTCATTCTTTTCTTCTTTTTCTCTCTTTTTTTGGAGGGGTTCCATTTTTCTCAAACCATCGGTCAAAGGGAACTTTCTTGCACTTCTTGATTTACCTAAACTTTTCACCACACCCCTAACTTAGGATTTTGGCCTAAGTTGGCTATTCACACAAACCACAAATCATGAGGATTATGGGTAATAGGTCAAGAAAGGTCACCATTTCATCAAGTTTCTTCCAAGAAAAGGTTAAGGCTCAAAGGGTGTTCAAGTGGGGTTCACACACTCACAAGGTAGGCCACAAAAGAGGTATAATGTCAAATTGTTTCACACTCTTCAAAGTTGCCTAAGATCATATCAAGAGATTGCATCACTTAGTCAACCGGACCAACGGGGCAAATTCTAGGTGTCATCACACATGGTTCACGGTAAACTCATCACACAAGGCACTGACACCAATGTCAAACAAGACTCCACACTTTCGCTAGTGTGCAATGTTCATCACAAGAGACTCAATTTGATACTTGGCTAGTCACAACAAGATGCAAAAAGTTCACATATTGTCTATGCAACTTCATTTGGCCTCATCGTAGCCGCACATTCATTTTTGTTCGATTAAGAGCACTATTCAATTCATCGGTATTGATCAAGACCGATACTCAAATTTGCAAGAGAACAGTCACATTCAAACACAAACAAGAGGTGTCATAAAAAAAAAATCAAAAGGGTCCAAATATCATTTATCATTAAAAACACGGAGCCACAAGCTCAATCATCCACAAAAGCAGTATAAAACACAATTATAGCTCAAAACCCAAATATATACACAGAACCATAGTCACAAAAGGTCAAAAATGGTGGGCTTCACCCCACCACAAATAAAAATCATTTGTCCTTAAATGCAATCAAAATAACATCCAAAAGTCAAAATAAAGTAAGACAAAGATGGAGGTAACGAAGAATCATGTCTAAAAAGTCGCTCCATCTGTCTGGGCATCAGTGCTCGGTTTAGTGCTCGAAATTTGGGCATCAGTGCCTGAAGTCACCTTCGAAGAAACAGTAGTTGCACTAGGGTCAGCTAAGGGTGTATCTACCAAAGAAGCCTACACAACTGCATCTACCATGGCCTCCTCAGTCTCAGTAAGGCCCTCATATGAAGTTTCCTCAGCAACCTCAAGCATCTCATCATTCGTCTCTTCCTCAAACTTGGGATTAGCTGGCTCCTCGACTCTAACCTCATCTCCGGTGGTAGTTGGAGGCATATCTGGTACATTTGGGATCTCCACCGTCCCAAAAATCATGGACATGTCGATGGATTTCAACTGATCCATATTACTCCTCAACACAACAATAGCGGCCTTTAAAGTCGTCACCTCCTCGATGGCCCTTTGGCCATGCTCACAAACCGTTATCCTACCCGTAAGAGCGTCAATGGTAGCGCTCAATGGTGTCACAACATTATCCAAGGCAATCTGAATCATGCTTGAAATAGAGGCCTCGAGTTTGGCAGCATGACGATTGGCAAAGTGGGCAAGTTGAAAGCCCAAGGGTAGGAGTAGGCAAAGATGCCTCTGCAGGTAGTGAGTTTATGTCCACAACCGGGGAATAGTCCACCGGGGCTGCATTTTTCTTGTCCGCCTGATCCATTAAATATTCTTCCTCGATCCTCTTGATGTCAGTAGAGGATGTGGGAATCACTTCCACATCCTTATTTACATCTATAGGAACCCGAGTCTATCTGCATAGCTCGGTGATCAACACCGGGAAGGGAAGTGAGGTTTGACGCTGCTTGGCCCTCATGACCATCTCTTGTGCCATAATCATCCCAGATTGATCCTCGTTCCATCAATGATGCAGCCTAGACAGGCTACCTTGGCAAGGCGGAGAATTGACTCGTTCTAGGAAGGCATGATAGTACTGCTGATGAAGCCAAACCAGAACCTCGCAGCTACATTCAGGACTTTCTTTTCTATTAGAGCCCCTACCTCTAACCACTTTGGAGTGCCATCAGATATCAACAGAGCTAACCATTTCTTCATGTTGTCCAGTGTCTTAGTTTTGATCATATGTAGACAGTCATCTTCAAATCTCGTAGTACACTCTAGGACAACATTAATGTTAAAAGAATTACACTACACCCTCTTCCCCCGAACAACTACATAGTCAACCGGTTAAAATATTGTTCCCTGCTTCTTTCTTTGTGGTATCAAGGCACTGTACGTGCTACAGAACTCCCTAATCCAGCTTGGAATATACGGACCATGGGGCTTTGTGAAGATCTGGAACTTATGAAACTTCAGACAACTCATAATCTCGGGGTACCTATCAATCACCCCATTCGTGGACTGACGTTTCTCCTCAATGATTGTCCTTAACCCCCCAGTCTTTAATATGTTCATATACTTAGGGGAGGACCTTGTACTGGTGGTGCTAGCACCACTGCATGTGCTAGAACTGAGGAGGAGCGGTGGTGGCCTGAGGATTACTAACCCTAGATAGATTGTTCATCCATTTGGACCGCAGCTCAGCTCTTTGTGCTGCTACTAACTCATCATCCTCAGAAGCTACAGTCTGAGGCTCCTGATGCTCATACTCACTCTTAGAAGTGGTGAGGTGGGTGGCGTAGATCACATCACTGTCGGAGATGGCCTTCGGTGATGCAGGTGCCTTGCTTTTTTCTTTTCCTTTCCCACTAGTTCTAGGAAGTTTTGTAGATTTGCCTCTGGATGCAGTTGCATCCTCATTCATTGTAATCCCCTTAGCCTTCTTTCGGGGTGCCATGTTCCTCCCAGAAACTTTCGGTCTAGCCATGTCTGCAAAAACATAAGAAAAAGTGAGAAACACTTCAAGAAAAATCACAGAAGAACATTTGCAGATAGACTCGCCGAATCACTTTAGCGAGCTAGATTGGGCTCTCCGAAAGGATTGGCTCAAAAATCTCAGAAATATTTGGCATGTCAGCGATGGGAAAGCGTTTCGGTGAATTACCAACAACATTCGACGAGCAAGGATTAGCCCGCCAAAAGTTACAGGGCAAAATGTGTTCAGAGGTGCATACAAAGGGCAATCAAGAAAACTTTCGGTGAATCGTCGAGTGCCTTCGGCGACCTCAAGCTTCTCGCCGAAAGTTACAGAATCAAACTTCAAATATAGCATGAAATTAAAGGCGAGATGGAGAACTTCTGCGAACCACCGAGTGGTTCAGCGAGCTCGACCCAGCTCGCCAAATGACCCAACGTGCCTACTTTCAACCCAACTTCTCGAATTCAACCCCGCAAGCCCCGAAAACAAAATCAAAGCATGTACTCATCAAATTAAAGCAAGACCCAATACACCCATTACCCCGGGATACTTAGACTTCTCCCGGCTTTGCCAAATTTGGCCATTTGATGACTGTTGCCCTTAAGAATGACATCACCTGCTCTATCATTGGGCAAATTACATCATTTGGCACAACTACGGGTTACTTAGACTTCACCCAACTAGAACCAATAATATGCAAGCACAACCCCATAAGATTTACTCAATTTTAAGGAACAAAATCACAGGAATTCAACTTCATAAGTATTTCGGGCAAGGATATCGAATTAACACAAGCACATACGACAACAATTAAGATTAGAGAGTCCCAGCACATATCACTAAGATAAGATCATTGCAAATGAGTACAAATTCGATAAAATTAAACTCGGGGTTCAGAAAACCAACCTTATATGCCGATTAAACAAGATTGAAATATTAGGCGGCAAAGTAATCCACTCTGAACACACAATCAATGACTCAAATACTATAAAAATGCAAAATTATAGGGAACTAAAGTGTGGGTGTGAGTTTGGGAAGCTAAAAAGTGAGGAAAAGTGAAAGAGTTTGAAAGTTTAAACCTTTGGCCTTTAAAAACAGTTCAGTTCTCGCCCATTCGGCGACATTAGTCGTGCTCGCTGACCCACTCGGCGACACGTTGAGTGATCATTGACCTCGCTGAGTTTTGCAGGACCTCTAGTTAATGTGGGGGTCCAAACGGTGGGCTAGATCATGATCGCCGACCTGGTCGGTGACTAGCTAAGCTGCTCCTGGGCTCGCCTAGTTTTACAGACTCCAATTTAAAATTGTTTTGAGTCCAACGGCGGTCCAAGTCGGGCACGCTGACCTCTTCGGCGATGCACCGACTGGACTTTTAGCTCGCCAACCTGCACTTTTCAAACACTTTTAACACTTCGACCTGCACACTCAACACACCATTATTTCAAACTTAAAATGAACGAAAGAAAATAAAACTTTGGTTGCCTCCCAAGCAACGCATTAGTTAACGTCGCTTGTACGACGCATGTCCACACTTAAACCTCATTCTTGGGGTTAGCCATAGTATCACTAGGCAAACCCACTTGTTGTCTCAGGTTCAGATGAGATGAGATACAACTCATTTGGGTCTCCAACTGCTTGATCCATACTGAATGAGAGGTAAAAATCTGGCTAAGGGTCGACACATCTTCTTTCATTTTTTTAAAAATATTATCTGACCCCTCAACTTTGCTGAGGATACGAGAAAGCATATCCTCAGATGGCCACCTTCCGAATCATTTGGCTTTTGGCGCTCATGGGGATCCTTCTCCCCATCCTTCCAATTGGGATTTCGATCCCTCCATTCTTGATCACGATCCATCCAACCTTCATCTCGGTTCCAACCTTGGTTACCACCCTGCCTCAGGTAGTTTAAACGATAACCACCACCTTGGTTGGCTAGGAAATTCACCTCTTTGTTGTAAAAAGCCTCAAACTTTGCCTCATCAAGATTAGTACACCCAACACCCACGGCATTGACACTCCGAGCACCAGCTCCCGTGACATTTTTGGACAAAATATCAAGTTGTGTCATGATCTTGGCCATGTTCTGGTCCCTCTCTTGGTCTTTCTCAATTTGCTCCTTAGTCAATTTGAATGGAAGAGGGGAAACCTGACCTTCACGGGTGTACTAAGCCCGATTTATGGTAGTCATGCCATCGAAGAGTTGAGCCGCTATCACATAAGGTTGGTGCATCAAACCTCCAGGAGAAAGTTGGTCAGCAACACCCTTATTTACCGAAGCAAGACTCCGATAAAAATACTGCATCAACACGTTGTCTGGCAAGCCATGGGTTGGGCATTGAAGTACCAACTTCTTGAATCGCAGCCAAGTTTCATGAATTGGCTCGCCCTCTAGACACTTGAAGCTCTGAATGTTGTCCCGAAGAGTCATCATCTTCAAAGGAGGGAAAAATCGCACATTAAATGTGGTGACCAACTCCCTCCATGAAATGATTGATTTATGTGGCAATTCAGCCAGCCACTTACATGTCTCTCCCATGAAGGAGAACGGGAACAACCTTAACCAAACCGACTCTTGGGAGATGTTCTTGAAGGAGAACGGTCCACATACATCCACGTAGTTTCTAATATGCTCATGGGGATCCTCATGAGCCAAACCACTGAACAACCCCTTCAATTGCAAAAGCTGCAACATAGTACTTGTAATATGGAACACCGCATTCCCTTCAGCCGAAGGAAAGCTAATGGCACCAATTCCTCCCATAAGATGGGGGTCATTAGCATTAGTCTCGTTGACATCGTTGAGGTTACCGATGTCATCTTGATGGCCTACTTGGCTGCCATTGTTGTCGTTCACACTCATACTTTCTATTTCAACACACAAACAAACAAAACTAAACTAAAATTCAGTAAGTACAACTATGACTAATAAGAACAAAATCCAACTTAACCAAAAATTCTCGAATAACACCACTCCCCGGCAGCGGCGCCATTTTGATTTCACTATCCGGACACCTCATCCAATACTAAATGCCAACGATCATTAGTCAGTAATATAACCCAACTAAGTGAGTTGGGGTCGAACCCCACATGGAGTGGTACATATTTGAGAATCAATAGAAAAGCATGAATGTGTTCAAGTCAATCATAGGTAAAAACATTTACGAATAAAAGCATGGTTCAAGTTTGGGGTGACACAAATGTCAAATAATATGGGATTTGAGTTCAACTATCAGCTACAATAGCAAATAACATGAAAACAACAAATATGGAGACGGGTTCTTGGGATGTGATTGGATTATGGGCTAAGGTAGACAAATGGCTAATTGCAATTAATAGTGAATAGTTGTAAATCAATGAATAAGCTAGACTTTAGTGGGGATAAACTTTCTCTCGAACAATTTACCCCGAATCAAATTGGTTTCTCTTGAACACCAATAAGAAACAATTAAGAATAGTCTATGCTTTAGTCCATTCACTCTCTCGAGCTGAATGTGTGAAAAAAGGTTTAGGATTCACTCTCTCGAGCTGAACCCATGACAACCAAATACCCACAGACCATCAAATTATTAATCTTGGTTTGAAAACCTCTCTCTCGAGCAAGCCAAAAACACGAAGGTAGAGTTGTATTTGCAACTACAACCCTTTAGATTAAGCCACAATTACTGAATGAAATCACTTTTAAACAGAATTTACACTATCAATTAACAATATCCAATAGCTAAATCAACCCATAACATAATCACACCCCAAGAATAGGGGTTTTAGCTAAACATCATAAAAAGATAGAAATCAATACCAAATTGTGTTCCATCAACTGGGTACGATTAATATTTGTCTTTACAAAGGTCTATGATGAAGAATCTTTAACACCGACTTCCAATTTCTCAGAAATGAAAATCTTCAAATCTTCAAAGTTAAGGAAAATATTGTCTCAAAACTCAGTTCTCAGCTCTCAAACTTGAAAACTAAACAATAATGAAAACTAGATAAAAATGTGATTCTAATTTGATATTAATTCGATACTAAACTAAAAATTCAAACATGTATTTATTGTCGCCAAAAATATGTTGTGAAGGACCATTCGGCGCAATAAGTCGGGATCGCTGATCCACTCGGTGATCCGCCCTTTGGTCAGTTCTATCGCCTTTTTGCTTTGCCCTTCAACAACTTCAAGTTCTGTAAATTTGGGCGATATAGAACTGCATCGCGGAACCATTCGGCGACTCACTGACTGCTCATTTCTATGCCTACTTGATTTTCTCCTTCAGGGCTTGGCACACTGAAACATTAGGCGAGACCATGGCCATTCGGCGAGTCGCCCAATGGTTTAGGCGATCCTCATGCCTTCTTTTCTTTGTTCTTTCAGCTGCCTTGTTCCTTTTTGCTAATTAGTGTCCATGCTTTGTTCCTCAATACAAATACCTGAAAATCAAGGATTTACATCAGTTTTTGGTACAAAATAAGCATTTGAGGACACTAAATCTACTAAAATAAATCTCTAAATGAGTCCAAATCGTGGACTCATCTGCTAGCATGCTAGAAAATTTGTTTCCAGATATTAGTACCTTAGTGTCACACCAGCACAAGTCCATAGGTAATCACTGGTCTCCCCAAGAGTGGAACTTCATTTTTAGAAGACACTTAAATGATTGGGATATGCAGAGAGTTACTGATTTTTACAACACCATTGGTCCACTCAATGGATTGGAGGGTGGCTAGGATACTTTATGGTGGAAAAGCAACAAAAAAGGTATTTTCAAGGTGAATTGTGCTTATAACTGGTTGAACAACTCCTACCAGTTGACAAGTAAGTGGCCTTGGAAAGGAATATGGAAATCCAAAATACCCCTCAAAGTGTCATGTTTTGTGTGGTTATTGGCCAAGGAAGCAGTTTTGACCCAACACAACCTAATGAAGAGAGGGATTCCATTCTGCTCAAAGTGCCTTTTTTGTGGGGAAACTGTTGAGACAGTTAACCATGTTTTTCTACATTGTAGAGTAACTAGCCAACTCTGGAGACTACTCCTAAATCTCAAGGGCATGTCATGGATCGTGCCAAGCAAGATTACTGAAGCCATTCAGAGTTGGGAAGAAGCTGGAATGCAGTCTAAGAGCAGAGATAGATGGAAAATTGTCTCTGCTAGCATTTGGTGGGTAATATGGAAGGAGAGGAATTCCAGATGTTTTGATAGTACAGAAAACAGTATGAAAAAAGTCAAGCTTAATTGCTTGTTGCTACTGTGTTTTTGATGTAATCAATTATACTCCAATGACACTATCTCCCTAATTGATGTACTAGACTCAATTTAGGATCAAATAGATGGATTTGATGATCTTATTTTAAATATGGCTCAGTACTACCTATGTACTATTGTAGTAATATACAAAGTTACATGTTTAAAAAAATAAATAGACACCATCAACGAATATATGATCTACTAAAAATGAATAAATAATTATTCTATAATAAATATTATATCTATACACATGGTTAATAGTATATATCCCAACAAAATTTAGCCACGTCGACTTTAATCAGAAAGTGAAATTGGTGAATCCTATCAGAGCTTTTTGAATGAAATATTTCACCTCAATATATTATTGGAACATGAATAATAATAACAATTATCTACTCATAAAATTATAATGATGGTAAATTTTCTCTAATGTTAAACAGATATATTCGACCATTATGAATAAATCATTTTTCATAAAGAACAATTTACCCCCGAAGTATAGTTCTCACCGCAAATCAGGATTAATTGAATTCAAAAGTGAGTAGTGTGTATTGTCTTGGAAACCCAAATAATAAAGCAATTATTTGCACATACAACGTAACTACCTAAATCCACTTTTCTACACTAGTGTTTGGCATCAATTTATTTATCAAGTTAGTGCTTCCATATAATTATTATTCCACTATTGGTGTTTATGACACCAACAGCCACAATGTAATGTCATTTCAACACTATAAGATAAAAGGTGTGGTGTTTCCTTTTTGTAAGACCATACATGGATAATTCAAGAAAATGAACTTGTACTTGTACAATAGTTGAAAGTGGCATTATGAACACTTTTGAACTTCAATCATTGATCTTCATTGCAAAATCAAGCAAATAATTAAGCATGATATTCACTGAAAATGGGTGGTTATCACGACCCAATTTAGGAACGTGGCTGGCGCTAAGGGGGAGAATCCCAAATCAAGCCTTACTAGAATTCTATAGAAAATCGAACATAATTCTTTTGTTTCTAGGCCTCTCCTGAATTTTTCCTGTCTAAATCCACAACACAACTAATAACAACTATAAGCCAAGATATAATATCCATCAATGATCTAATTTCCATGCAATAATACTAATTCTCCAAAATACGAAAAAAGAAGTTCAAAACTAGTCAGTGGACTACAATACAAAGGAATAATCATGACTCAAATAAAAGAAATGACAAATGAAGTGACTCTAAGAGTTTTAAAAAAATAAAATAAATCATAGCAATTCAATATGTCGGCCACGCAAAGCAATGCGAGGCTCACCAGATATTATCAATCCACACTCTCTAATTAATGAGATCTTCTCCAATGTCACCTAAGTTCTCTGTAAAAACATTTAGCGAGGAGTGAGACACTAGCTCAGTGAGTAATAATACTTAACCACAACCATTTTATTGAGGGAACAAGTCAGAAAACATGCTAGTATAATAATCAAAATGATGAAATCAATGCCCTTTGAGAAACTATAACAATATTTAATCTTATTTGTCTCCTGTAAGCAAAATCAATGTGAACTTTTAGAAATAAACTTAGAAAAACACTTTCATATCAATCTTATATTTGGGAGGTTTCCAAGGATGCATCATGTAATCACTGTGGCCTTCTCTTTAAGAAGTAACAAATAACGACGAACTCCTCATAAAGGAGTTAAATATTCATATTAGTAGATCCCTACTCGAGGGATATCAGTAACGATATACTAGTTCTACATTTCTACTAGCAAGGGCTTTATCAGTAATCTGTAACTACAAGGTGCACCGGATCTAACGAACCTATCGTTAGCTACGGGATCCATCAAGGTCTACTCTCATTTATACTTTTCTTTGTAAACAGTAAAAATATTTCAAAATGTTATAAGATATTTAAGTTCTTATCAAATCATAGTATATAAAACTATAATAAAAAACATATGTCAAAATAGTATTTGTCAAGTAAATGTTAAACTCTTTTCATAATGGTAATCATATCTCAAGTACCAATAAACATGCCTTATAAAATGAGTTCATCTCAAATAAATCATTTTATAGCATATCAAGTAAAAAACTTGTCTCATATGCAAGTTCAGAGCATTTCAGTAAATCATTCACATTATAAACCATGTATAAATCATGAATGTTATAAAACACAAATTATGGCAAGATTACTACTCACAGTACTCGTCTTGAAATACCAAGCTCGTCACTCAAATGGTCCTTATGAATTTGTTTGGTCAAACTATAAACACAATTATAACAATTTTGTGTTAACTCCTTCATTTAGGCTATTTCATGCTAAATTCATAATACCCAGCCCCTTTTGGACTTCCTGATTGCCCACCAACTTGATGAACCATACATATTCAAGACATGAGTAATTCAATTGGAGCAATAAGATATTAACTTTATCTAATTTATCCATCCTATTCATCTAATTATATATCTCTAGTAATAAAATTTCCATCCCCCAAAGTAAACTACCTAGACTAGGAGTCTTAGAAGATTTGTTGAAGAAGAAAGGAAACAAAGATTTACCTCATACCTCTTTCTCCTCCTATTCCCCTCATAGTCCCACCCTTCAACTCTTTCTTCTCGTCCTTTCTCCTTCGATGGAAAAGAAATGCAACATCTAGTGTTCGTTTCCTTTTTCTTACTTTTTAAAAGTGGTGAAGGAATATTGAAAGGGTAAAACCATTCCCCTATACGTATAATGGGCTAAAGCCCTCTTTATTTTTATTTTTTTCCATTTTTAATAATCTGGTCCCTTACTCTTTCTTTGTTCTTCTTTTTTTTCCACTAAAAAGACATAATTATCCTTATATACATATAGGGTATTACATTCTACCCACCTTAAGAAATTTGGTCCCCGAATTTAAACAACTTTGTACCTGTAGGCTGAAACAAGAGAGGATACTTGACTCGCATATCATTTTGCAACTCTCAAGTAACTTCTTTAATTGTGTGGTTTCTCTACAAGACTTTTACGGATAAATTTTGATCCTAACCTTTTTTACTTGTTTGTCAATAGTAGCCATTGGTTCTTCTGCATAAGTCCACTTCTCCTCAAGTTGTATAGTTGGTGCTTCAAGCACATGAGAAGAGTCTGACATACATTTTCTTAGCACACACGACATACTGGACAAGTAAAATACATCACAAAAGGAAAAGCTAAATGAAACAACACCACTCTCTCATAGGTCCAAGAAGTTTTTATATGATCTTATAAATTTTGAGCTCAATTTTCCTCCTCTTTTTTTTCGAATCACTTCACTCCATTCGCTAAGGGACTCTTAGGAAGATTTGGTCCCCAACTATGCATTCAAAATTCCCATTCCTCTTATATGTATAAGACTTTCACCTACTTGAATTGTGAGCAACTTTTGTCTGATTAACTGAACCTTGTCCCTAGCTTCCTGTAACAAGTTTAGGTAGTCCCAAATTCAAATATATTAGCCACGTCAACTTTTAACCATTTGATGAAGAATGACATCTTCTAGCATACTAGGGTTATTATAGAGACCTCTAAAAGCTTGACTAAAATTTATTATTGTACGCAACATCAGCTATTGGTAAGTAAACATCCCAACTACACTTAAAATCAAGAATACAAGCTCATAACACATCCTCAAAGATTTGTACAATACGCTCAGACTGCCCGTTTGTTTACGAATCAAATGAAGCAATAAAATCTATTTATGTACCCAATGTTTCATGGAAAAATTCACAACAACATGAAGTAAACAGTAATACTCTGTCAAATATGATGGACATTGAAACTCATGGAGTCAAATAATTTTGGTCATGTAAATTTCTGCAGATGTTTCTCTATTTATCTAGTTTTGAACAGCAAGAAGTGTGTTGACTTTGTAATTTGATCTACAAATACCCACATAGGTCCATAACCTCTAAGTGTTTGTGGTAATCCAGTCATAAAATCAATAGTACCTCTTTCGAATTTACCTCCTGGAACCTCAAACTACAGTAATAGTCTTGTATGTTGCTTATACTAATCTTTAACATGTTCACAGGCCAACCAGCTAGAAGTAAAGTAAGCAATATATGTGTTTATATATTCTCACCATTACCTTAACTTCAGGTAATGATATGCCTTAGTGGATCCAGAATCTACAATGTATTTAAAGTTATGGCTTCCTCAAGAATAATCTCTCTCTCACCATCTATGTTCGATTATCACAATCAACCACTTACTCCAAAAGCAACATATTTTTTATACTCATATTCTTGTCTTTACTCACAAGAACCTTATTTCAGTATTCACAAAATTTCCATCCTTGTATTAGGTGACCTCAATGGGATCTACCAATAAAGATTTAGCCTGAACATAAGCTAACAATATCTATGAGTTTCTCACACTAATTTGATACCTATATCCTCGAGTGTATGCATATCTTAGGTGAAAAGTATATTTGCAAGAGTTATATGTCAATTAGCTCATGGATTTGCTTCTCAATGCATTTGTCGTAACGTTGTCATTTTTGAGATGACACTGAATACTGAATTTAACAGTCATCAAGTAGTTTCCTCTGGTGGTGTAGATTGAAGAATCAAATCGTTCTACTTGAACATAAATACAAAGCTCTTGTAGTCTATAAAAATCTCGTCAGTTTCATGGTATAAATAGCACATCTAAACCTCTACCATTATCTTCAAATTATGAGTGGAATAGTTCTGCTCCTACCAATTTAGTTTCCTCAAAACATAAGCTAATACGCCAACCATTTTATATAATAACATATTCTAATTCCATCCTTAAAGCATCACAAAGCGCCATGAATGCTCCAATGCTAAGAATAGCACTATCACTGGTATGCTGGTCAATATGTCTTGAGCTTATAAAGCTCTACTCATATTCCAACATCTACTAAAATTTGTTTCTTTTCTTTTTATAACTTGGTCAGTAATGCAACAATTCTTTAGAACTACACCACCAAACATTTATAGTAGAATGTCAAGTGATTCTATCTTTTCAGTACACATAATAATTTCAATTCGTTGATACACTAATTTACAATTACAAAACTCGACATAAAGTTGATATTCTTGTTGTTTTTGAAATACCATCCAAAGATGATCCTTGTGTTCATTATAGCTATGAGAATAGACTTGGATATAATTTAAACATTGGCACTGATAGATTCATAATTTTCAACTCTTTAGTAAAATTCCAACAAAAGAAAAATATCCCACGGGAGTAGGAACCAGTAAAATTCATAATTTTGAATTCTTTAGTAAGATTCCCATTGCAGGTTCTTAGTTTTGGTCTTTTGAATGAATGTTTGATCGTTCACTAATCGCGTTATACATTTCCAATCATTTTAGCAATGTCAACTACCTCAAAGTACGCTAACGTCTTCATATAAAAGGTTTTTTAAGGGGCTAACCAACCTTCCAACAAATCTCTAAATCTTAAAAAACTTCATTAGATAATAAGTAAGGATTATATCTAGTCAATCGAAAAATCTAGAGTAATATATCAGTTCAATCCATCTTTTTGAACTAATTTCTTAAGCCTATTATCAAGTTACTCACTTTTTAACGGTCTAGATGGAAAAAAATCATAAATAACTTAGGGAATCACCTCAATTTGTTGGTGTTCCCCAACTAGTATCTCGAATAGTATAATATCATGTCATGTATTTAGTCATGTTAATCGTCTGAACGTTGTCAAATCTACAGTACTCTTGTTGGAACATGCTAGAGCTCATAAAGCTTTAAGAATTTCACCCCAAGAATCTTTACCAAAAATATCTAAGGATTTTTGAGTTGTTAGAACCTACGAATCTAGGAGGTTTCATCTTTAGAAACTCCTAAGCATACTTTTTCTGAAAGTTTGAATCTTTGTAGTTGCTTGAAGATGGTCTTGAGACCGATTTGGTGCCTGATTCCATTCATTATGTCCATTAATATCTCTAAAATCATTACAGGAACATACGTGTATTAACAGTAACATTCTCATTTTGTTAAAGTGGTAGAGTAGTGCTCTTTCCAGACTAGAGATATATTACATTTCACATATGTGCACAAAATCCCTCAAAGTGGCATAACGACCTCTTTCTTGGTCTTTTCAACTACTTCTGTAAGCTCCCCTTAATTGGAAGAGACAGATGTTTACACGGTGACCATTAAAGACTCCAAACCTTTGGACTATTCTTGTTATTGGGCGACTAAATTCAAAATGTGTTATGGAAATATAAACAATGTTAGATTCAACTTTGTCAAGACCCAATTTAGGAACGTGACCAGTGCTAAGGGGGTGAATCCCAAAGCAAGCCTTACCAGAATTCTATAGAAAATCCGACAGAGTTTCATTTGTTTCTAGGCCTATCCTGAATTTTCTCCGTCTCAGAAATCCACAACACAACTAATAAGAACTATAAGTCCAGACATAATATTCATCGATGATCTAATCGTCAAGCAATAATACCAATTCATCCCAAAATACAGAAAAATAAGTTCAAACTTAGTCATTGGACTACAATACGAAGGAATAATCATAACTCAAATAAAAGGAATGACAAATGGAACTACTCTAGAGTATTTTTTTGAAAACAAAATAAATCATAGCAATTCAATATGTCTCTTGCCATGCGAAGCAATGCGAGGTTCACCAGATACTATCAGTCCACACTCTCTAATTAATGAGATCTTCTCCAATGTCACCTAAGTTCTTTGTAAAAACATTTAGCAAGGAGTGTGACGCTAGCTCAGTGAGTAATAATACTTAACCACAACCATTTTAATAAGGGAAAAGTCAGAAAACATGCTAGTTTAATAATCAAAATAATGAAATCGATGCCCTTTCAAAAATGGTAACAATATTCAATCTTATTTGTTTCATGTAAGCAAAATCAATGTGAACTTTTAGAAATAAGCTTAGAAAATACTTTCATATCAATCTTATAGCTAGGAGGTTTCCAAGGATGAATCATGTAATTACTGTAATCTTATCTTTAAGAAGTAGCCAATAATGGTGAACTCCTCATAAAATAGTTAAATACTCATATCGCTAGATCCCTACTCAAGGGATATCGGTTACGGTATGATAGTTCTACCTTCTCACTAGCAAGAGATTTATCTGTTATCTGTAACTACTAGGTGCACCAGGTCTAATGAACATGTCGTTAGCTACGGGATCCATCAAGGTCTACTCCTATTTATCAGTAGAAACATTTAAAAATGTTATAAGACATTTAAGTTTATCAAATCATAGTATATAAAACTTTAATAAAAAACATAGATCAACATACTATTTCTCAAGTAAATGTTAAACTCTTTCGATGACGGTAATCATATCTCAAGTATCTATAAACATGCCTTAGAAAAATGAGTTCATCTCAAATAACTCATTTTATAGCATATCAAGTAAAAGACTTGTCTCATATGCAAGTTCAGAGCATTTCGGTAAATCATTCACTTTATAAACAATGTATAAATCAAGAAAGTTATAAAACACAAATTAGGTAAAATTACTACTCACAGTACTCGTGTTGAAATACCAAGCTCGTCACTCGAATGGTTCGTATGAATTTCTTTGGTCAAACTATAAATACATTCATAACAATTTTGTATCAACTCCTTCATTTAGACTATTTCATGCTAAATTCAGAATACCCAACCCCTGTTGGACTTCTTGGTTTACCACCAATTTTATGAACCATATATGTTGACACCATGAGTAATTCAGTCGGAGCAATAAGCTATAACTTCATCTAATTTGTCCATCTGATTCATCTAATTCTATATTCTCTAGTAATAAAATTTCCATCCACCAAGGAAACAAATATTTACCTCAAACCTCTTTCTCATCCTACACCCCTCACAGTCTAACCCTTCAACTCTTTATTCTCTTCCTTGCTCCTTCGCTGGAAAAGAAACGCAACAGGTAGCATTCGTTTTCTTTTTCTATTTTTTCAAAGTGGTGAAGCAATATTGAAAGGGTAAAACCATTTCCTTGTACGTATAATGGTCTAAAGCCCTCTTTATATTTTATTTTTTTCTATTTTTAATAATTTGATCCCTTACTCTTTTTTTCTTCTTTATTTTTTTCAAACAAAAGACATAATTGTCCTTATGTACATATAGGGTATTACAGTTCTTGACTAGTACGGGTTGTAGGAAGTTTTACGGACATAGGTCCAAATCGTAGAAGTCATGTGACAGTTAATTTTAAAGGTATTTGGATCTTTTCCTATGAATTTAATACCTATACAATGTTATTTTGACCTTAATTCTAAGATCTATAAATACATTTCAACTCCTAATTTTACCCAAACCTTTTCATTGTCTCAAATTTTCAAATTTCATCCAAGTTTATCCCCTTTAAATTCTCTCAAGCTTCAAGGAAGAAAACTAGCGTTCAAGCTTCAAGCCTCCTTCCTCCTTTGATTTTGAGATTTGTCATCATGGTATGTGGAAATTCATCAATGAGTTCTATTCACCCATTAAGTCCCAAAAGATCTCAATTCTCCAAATTCAAGTACATCAAAATTGGTTAGGATTTCATCAAATTCTCCGTTGGTCTTCATTCCTACGATTCAATTATTTGATTTTATTCTTCTTATGAATAATTTGAGTATTACATGTTTTCTAGTTGATTTCATATGGACACATGTTTCATTCATGATTTTGACTATGAATTTATGAAGATATGAGTTTATGAAGAAAGCTATGATTTTATGAATGTTGATTTATCAAAGTCTATGCATGATTTATGAAAAGAAGTTTTATGATCTAAATGTTGTTTTTGAAATAAGTATCAATGAAATTGTGAAAGGTTTCCTCACATGTTAAGGAATCATGGTTGGTGAAAGGTTTTCTCACACATGCATGATCTATGATTTAAGGATCTATTCCATGATGATTTAAGCATTTAATTGTGTTTTTCTGTGTATGATGTTATGCTTGTGAAAATGACTATTCCGTAGGGATTTAACTTAGTACCGAGAGAATTTTTGAGGTGGAGGTTCAAATAGGATAGTCTTTAGTAGCAACCTCTAGTTCCAAAGTACGTATCCATGGAGGATTGTCTTAAGTGACCTAGCTATTGGATCCATAAATAGCATATGAATCATGAAATTAAGCTCTACCTTGGCAAGTAGACTCTCCCTTCTCGTTGTGGGAGTTACATCGGATTCCATGTTATAGCTTGGATGGTCTATTTTCAGTTAAAGCTAATATCTCACAAAATAAACTAAAGTTACTTTAAAGGTTTTGTGAAGCTTCTACTATGTTTTAAGATATATTGACCATATTCATGATTTATGATATTGCTTTAAAGGTTTTTACTATGTTTTAGCTTGGTCATGCGTACCATGTTTTCCTTTATGTCTTCTTATGATCATGTTTTACGTTCTTATGCATATCCCTCATACTTAGTATATTTCATGTACTAATGCATACTTGTTTCTACATTGTCTCATAATGTAGGGTCGGTGCTTCTCCTCTTCCCACTCATGGCTAGTGATCGAATGCTTGATCGTTGAAGAATTGGTGAGTCCTCATGATTCGAGGATCATGTCATCTTTAATTGTTTTTCTTGTGTTTAGTTTTTGGATGTTGTATGTGGTGTATGGGTTACATTATGACTCGTCTTTTGATGTATTTGATTAGCTTGTCAAGACTGTGTAGACTTCTGTTGTTACGCCAAACGCTTTCATATTCTGCGATTTTCTACTTTTGTCTATTATGTTATGTTGTATGTATGGCAAGTGTCTTGTTTAGGGCCTCTTTGGGTCTTATGCACTATGTCACGTCTAGGGTGTACTGTGGGTCATAAAAAAATTGTATTTAGAGCACAAGGTTTTAGAAAAGGTCCTAGGATGTCTGAAAAACCTCTTTTAGTAGAGTCTTGTTCATGAGTGTGAAGCGCGCTACATTTATGAATAGGAGGCTACAAAGCATTTAGGAAACTTAAATTTTTTATTACTTCAAATACGTGCCATAGAGTCTATCTCTATAAAGATCCTTCTCCTAAATCTTGCTCGATGCTTTTCAGGAGATGGCCCCTTGAAGAATTTATGTGGGAAGGAATGCGGATGAGAATGTTGAGCCTGAGGTTCCTCAAGTTCTATCAGATCATTTGGCTAAGAAAGTGACTCATTTTAAATCCCAAGCCACTTTTCAAGTGTTTGCTCAAGCTATGATGGCCTAAGAAAATGGGAAAATTGTTGTTCCTGTGAACCAAAATGTGGATACGACAACAACAAGGATAAGGAATTTCACTAGGATAAATCATTCAGATTTTCATGGGTCAAAAGTGGATGAGGATCCTCAAGAATTCATTGATAAGGTGTATAAGATAGTGGTAATTATGGGATTGTCTACAATGAAGAAGGTGGAATTAGTCTCTTACTAACTCAAGGGTGTTTCTCAAGTTTGGTTCAACCAATGGAAGGAAGAGAGGGTGGTTGACACGAGTCCTTTTGATTGGGAGAAATTCAAATAGCTTTTCTTGATAGTTGATTTCCTCTTGAAATGAGAGAGAAAAAGTGCTTGAATTCATTACCCTCCAACAAGGGAATATGAGTGTGAAGGATTATGCTTTGGAGTTCACTCAATTGGCTAAGTATGATCCAACTATGGTTGCCGACTCTAGGACAAGAATGAGTAATAAGTTTGTGTCAAGTGTGTCCGACTTGGTTGTCAAAGAGTGTCATACCGCTATGTTGATTAAGGAGATGGACATATCCCGTTTGATGATACATGGCCAAAACATTGAAGAGGAAAAGCTCAGGGAAAGGGAAAGAGAATCCAAGTGGGCAAGGACCGATGATGTTGATTTTTCTCATTCTAGGTCCAATTGACATGGGCGTCCTCAATTCCAGCAAAGTTTTTTCGGTCAAGGATCTTATAATGCTCCGACCTCTAAGTTCAACAAAGATAGGGTGGCTAACCATAAACCTCAAGGAGGTAATGGTGGTGGATTTTCTATAACTACTTGCACTAGGTGTTGGAAAAAACATGATGGCAAATGTTAAACCGGTACGGATGGTTGCTTTGGTTGTGGAAAAAATGGTCATAAAGTGAAGGATTGTTTGTTGCAAGCTAGTAAAGGTAAGGATGGTAGGCAAGCTCAGCCAGTGGTTCTGGTTTGGGTGTTCCTCGATCATCATAGTAGATTCTATGCTCTTCAGACTCGATAGGATCATGAGGATTCTTCGGATGTTGTGACCGATATGTTGAAAGTCTTTCATATTGATGTGTATGCCTTGATTGATCTGAGTGCTAAGTTATCATTTGTTACTCCTTATGTGTCCATGAGATTTGATGTTGGTTCCGAAACCCTTTCTAATCCCTTTCATGTCTCTACTCTTGTTGGTTATTCTATTTTTGGTAAAAGATTTTATAGGAAATATCCTATTTCCATTTCTCATAGAGTCACTCATGTTGATCTTGTTGAGCTTCATATGTTAGATTTTGATGTTATTCTTGTGATGGATTGGCTTCATTCATGTTATGCATACATAGATTGTAGGACCCGATTGATCACATTCAAGGTTCTAAATGAACCTGTTATATTATGAGAACGAGGAAATTATGTTCTTAAGGGTCTTTTTATATCTCGCCTAAAGGCTAGGAAGATGATTTTTAAAGGTTGTGTCTATCGTCTTGTTTGGGTTAGGGATATAGATTCTGAAATCCCTACTCTTGAGTAAGTTCTGATAGTAAATCAATTTTTAGAAGTGTTTCCCGATGATTTTTCTGGTATTCCTTCTGAAAGGATAATAAACTTTGATATTGAACTTCTCCCAGATACGTAACCTATTTCTTTTCCTCCTTATCATATGGCACCGAAGGAATTTAAGGATTTAAAGGATCAATTGAAAGATTTATTGGATAAGGGTTTAATTAGACCAAGTATCTCTCCATGGGGTGCTCCGGTTCTGTTTGTTCGAAAGAAGGATGGTCCCCTCCGGATGTGCATTGACTATCTACAATTGAATAAAATTACCATTAAGAATAAGTATCATCTTCCAAGGATTTATGACTTGATTGATAAATTCTAAGAAGAGAGTTACTTTTCAAAGTAGGTGTTTCGCCATGCGATACCATATCACGATATGGTATCGTGTGATGGAATCAGTGTTTAGACATGCGATTTTACGTTGATTCCATCTCATGATTCCATATCATGAGATGTGATTCTATATTCTCCAAAAACCATGATATGGAATTATATGGGAATTCCATATCATTATTTGATATATTTTAATACAAAAATTGATCCACTAGTTTATATTGTTTCGCCATGCGATACCATATCACGATATGGTATCGTGTGATGGAATCAGTGTTTGGACATGCGATTTTACGTTGATTCCATCTCATGATTCCATATCATGAGATGTGATTCTATATTCTCCAAAAACCATGATATGGAATTATATGGGAATTCCATATCATTATTTGATATATTTTAATACAAAAATTGATCCACTAGTTTATATTGTTTCGCCATGCGATACCATATCACGATATGGTATCGTGTGATGGAATCAGTGTTTGGACATGCGATTTTACGTTGATTCCATCTCATGATTCCATATCATGAGATGTGATTCTATATTCTCCAAAAACCATGATATGGAATTATATGGGAATTCCATATCATTATTTGATATATTTTAATA